>QRFJ01000042.1:1566646-1639146 GCA_006176705.1 Cocos nucifera | reverse complement strand
CTCCTTCGATCTCTCTTCGAAATCGATTCCTTCCAGAAGCAATCTTCTAATCTCTCCTTCCAGTCGGATCCTACAGGAATCAACTCTTCCAATCCTCCTTCAGTCATGATTTCCTCTTAGGAGTTGAACTCCTTCAAACTCTTCTTCAGTTGAATTCTTTCCAGCGATTTATCAATTTTGCTGCATCTTCCGGATGAATCCTTCTAGCTGATTTCCTTAGGAGTCCAACTTTTTCTGAAATGACATATGTCAAACCTCTTCACCCTCCATACAGCCTAAGTGGCTTATACAGATTGGCTATTGTCATCACTATCCCACATCCGCTGACAGACGGCGCCCCTTCGATGGCCTGAGGTGATCAGCTGATTTGACGGCTACGAACCTTCACTATCAGTCTACTGTAAGTAACAAGATCGCTATGGGTGATGATGGTGTCACATTAGTCTGGCTACTGACGATGCTTAAGCGGTGCCCCCCTCCATGATAGACTCCATCTGATCTCGAGCGATCCACTACCAGACGATTACAGCTGTCACTATCAATCCGCTATAAGCTCCATCTATAAAAAAGGGATCCTCCAAATACATTTTCTCTAAGCTCTCTTCTTCTTTCCAAAACTCTGCTAAAGTTTTTTTTTGAGCACTCCATTTTTATTAACTAGAAGAGTTGACTTGATCATCGAAGGGTCCTACCGGAGCCGCCACCACCATCGACTCCAAATAGAACTTTATTTTGCAGGTCACCGACGATAATCTCATCTTCCTTAACTCTAGCTCGATCAGACATCAATTAGATTCTGTACCAACAAAATTGGCACTAGAGGAAGGACCCCTTTCTGGAGTATCGTTATTCTTAAAGGAGTGCTCAGTAGTGATCTCTCTTCTTCCTCTCTAGAGTTCTTCTCCAAAAAAAATGCCTCCCAAAAAAGCTTCGACTCGACGATCAACGGTCTCTGTAGTTAGATCCCATTTAGATCTATCCATTCCCACTTCAGCTCTAGCAACTCAGGCCCTACCCGCAGCCATGGTAGATGTGGAGCAGTTCAACTTGTTGATCCAGCAGGTTCGCAATCTCATGGAGGTGGTGCAGACCGTACATCGATGGGCCCTGACATCAATTCGGCAAGAGCAAACTTCTTCGAAGCCCCACGGTCCGATTTGGGGATGGCCGACTTGGGCTGCCCAGCCTTTGATCTCCGAAAAGGAAAAGCAGAGGATGGAGGGCCCTTGCTCGAACCATGACTCGACCCAAAGGGAAGCGTCACAATCATTCCACTAGAAAATCCTAGAGATCAATGATCGTGAAGATCTCCTAGATCAAAGGCTTCTAAAAATGAATCGATGAATCGAAGAGCTCCGTCATACTCCCTCCACACACGGTAATGATATTCACACCGACCCTCCTTTCTTCAAGAGGATTATGCAGGAATCGATTCTACCGAACTTCAAGCTTCCGTAGTTTGAAAGTTATGATGGAACCATCAATTCGATTGACCACCTAGAGGTCTTTCGGATAATGATGCTGCTCCATGACGTGCCAAACGTCATTTTATACCGTGCTTTTCCATCCACCCTCAAGGGAGCCATTAGGAACTGGTACTTGATACTTAAGTCGGGTACCATTTTTTTTCTTCGATCAAATAAGCCATCAGTCTGCGGCTCACTTTATTAGCAGCCGACATTTCCACCGAGGTTCGAATTTTCTGATGAACATCAAGCAGAAGATGGGAGAATCCATCCGGGCTTATATCATTCGGTTTAATGCTGCTGCATTGGAGATCCAAAATCTGGATCAGTCAGTTGCGATGGCTGCACTCAAAGGCGGCCTTCAGAAGAATGATTTACTATTCTTTCTAAAAAAGAAGTACCCCAAAAATTTTATCGATATGCTGGCTTGGGCTGATGGTTATGCTCGAGTTAAAGAGGCCTTCAAGGCTAAGGACGATGAAGCCGTTGGGGAGTGGTGAATTGGTGAGCCAAGCAGGCCCACTATGGAAGAAAAGTCGAGTGAAGCTCGGCTGCACTCCCAAATTTCCTCTAAGCATAAGCAAGTCCAAACTCCTCTCCAGGCTCAGAGATAGGAAAGCCCTAATAGAAGAGCACGATGGGGTTTACCCCTTCGAAGATTTCACAACTACGCCCCTCTCAATGCTTCAAAAATTCAAGTACTGATGAAAATCAGGAAGCAACTACTGAGATCGAAAAGAATGCGTACTCACCCCTACAAATGCAATCCTAACAAGTTCTGCCTTTATCATCGTGACCACGATCACGATATTAAAGAGTGTGTTTAGCTTTAAGATGAGATTGAGGAGCTCATCAGATGTGGCAGACTCGGTCGATTCCTGTGGTGTCTATCTGAAGGGTGGAAAAATCGACCAAGGGCACTATCGAAGTCTGAACAACCAAGGGGGGAGGAACAACAAGAAGATCGGCCACCTCTCGACATCATTAACACAATCTCGAGGGAACTTCGGTGAGAAGAGGCTAGTGGATCCGAGGGATCAGTGAAGAGATGGAGGATTAAAGAGCCCATGACTTTCACTGAGGCAGATGCTCAAGGAGTCCAACTTTCAAACAATGATGTGGTTGTAATCTCTTTAAACATTGCTGACTATGATGTACGTTGCATTTTGGTCGATAATGAAAGCTCGATTGACATTTTGTTTTATGATGTTTTCTTAAAAATGTCCTTACTCAATAACCATTTGGAACCTATGAACTCTTCGTTGGTAGGTTTCACTGGCGATGCCATACCGATCGAGGGCATAATAACTTTGATTGTGATTGCAGGACAACACCCGAAGCTGGCTAAGGCATAGATCGATTTTTTAGTCGTAAAGGCTCGATCTGCCTATAATGCTATTCTCAACTGATCTGGTCTAAATGCACTTTGGATAGTGGCATCAACTTATCATTTGAAGATGAAGTTTTCGACAAGTCACGGGATTAGAGAGGTTAGGAGAGATTAAGCTCTGGAGAGGCACTACTACTCAATCGCTCTATGAAAGGAAGAACAGTCCAACCCTTATTCTGTTGATGAGCTAGATGTCCACGATGATCTCATCGAAGAGTAGGGCGAGCCTATGGAGGACCTCATATTTGTGCCCTTAAACAACGAAAATGTGGAGCATGCTATACAGATTAGCTTCAATTTGGGGGATGAGGTTTGGAAGCAACTTGTCACCTTCCTCAGAAATAACACGGACGTCTTCGCCTGGGCCCCAATGGATATGCCAAGAATTGATGTCGAGATCATGAAACATTGGCTGACCATTGATCCTAAGTATCGATCGATAAAAGAGAAGATGTGCAACCACGCCCCGAAAAGGTAGAAAGTAATCACAAAAATGGGCAAGCTCCTCTAAGCTGGATTCATCTAGAAAATTAACTATCCGATCTGAATCTCAAATATGGTCCTCATCAAAAAGGCAAACAATAAGTGGAGGATGTATATAGACTTTAAAAAGCTGAACAAGATCTATCCAAAAGATAACTATCCTCTACCCAGGATCGATCAACTAGTAGACGCAATCTTAGGCTGCGAGCTCCTCACCTTCATGGATGCCTTCTTCAGTTATAATCAGATACGGATGGCACCGAAGGACGAGAAGAAAACTATTTTTATTATTGACCATGATCTTTATTTTTATAGAGTTATGCCCTTCGAACTCAAAAATACAGGGACAATATACCAGCACCTGATCAACAAGATCTTCAAGGAGCAGATCGACCGCAATATGGAGGTGTACGTGGATGACATGCTCGTCAAAAGTTAAGCTTCTATAAACCACCTCACTGACCTCAAAGAGATCTTCAGTATACTCAGAAAGTACAAGATGAAGTTGAACCCAACCAAGTGCGCCTTTGGTGTGACATCAAAAAAGTTTCTAGGATTTATGATGTCAAGGCGTGGGATTGAAGCAAATCCAAAAAAAATTCGAGCTATTCAGAAGATGACTGCTCCAAAAATAATCAAAGAAGTTCAGCGCCTGATCGAAAAAATGGCATCCCTGAGTCACTTCATCTCGAGATCAGTTGAGTGATGCATGCTTTTCTTCTGAGTTCTCAGGCAATTGAAGAACTTCTACTAGATGGAGGAATACCAATGGGTATTTGAGGAGCTTAAAAACTACCTTGGCTCACCCCCACTACTGGCAAAGCTCGAACTCAGAGAAGAATTATATCTATACCTAACAGTCTCTCCGACGGCCTTGGCAGCAGTCCTGGTCAAGGAGGAAGCGAAGATGCAGCGATCGATCTACTACATAAATCGGATCCTAAGGGATGCAGAAATCAGATACTCTAAGCTAGAAAATTTGACATATTCTCTTCTAATTGCTGCTAGAAGACTTCGATCTTATTTTTAAGAGTACACCATAACGATCCTCATGGACCAACCAATAAAAGTAGTCCTTCATCGAACGGAAGCTTCCAAGAGAATTGCAAAATGAACAATCGAGCTCAAAGAATTTAACATCAACTATCGACCCTGGCCATCGATCAAAGCCCAGATATTGATAAATTTTATAGTAGAATGTACCATTCTGAATGATGTCGAGCTTGAACAGAATGAGACCGGTGCTCTATTATCGCAACCAAGCCTCCTTGAAGAGAGTGCTGATCTTTTCAAAGATTTTTGGACCTTGTATGTGGATGGTTCGTCCAACTCCACTGGAGCAGGTGTGGAGTTAGTCTTAGTCAGCTCTGAGGGAGTCATTGTCGAGTACGCGCTATACTTTGAATTTTTTGCAACTAATAATAGAACCGAATATGAAGCACTGATCGTTAGATTGAAAATAGGAAGAAAATTGAAAGTAGACCGGCTTCAAGTCTATAATGATTTTCAATTAGTGGTCGGTCAAGTTAGTGGCAACTATGAAATATGGAAGAAAAGTATGATGAAATATCTTAAGAAAATAAAGAATTTGACTATGATCTTTGGCAATTTTGGCATTCGACAGATTTCAAGGGCCAAAAATACAAGAGTCAACCTTCTTTCTAAATTGGCCACTTCAGTCCCGATTGAACTATCCAAAGAAGTATTTTTTGAGACTCTAAAATCTTTAAGCTCGAAGGAATCATAGCTTGTTATGCAGATGGAGCTCAAGCCGAGCTAGATTGACCTATTAGCTACCTATCTCAAAGAGGAAGTTCTTCCTCGTGATCCGAAAGAAGCTCGAAAACTCAGGAATCAAGCCTTTCGGTATATTTTGTATGAAGGTAAGTTGTATAAGAGGTCGTATTCGCTACCACTGCTGAGATGTCTCCGACCTTCAGAGGCCAACTCCGCATTATGGAAAGTGCATGAGAGAATTTATGGAAGTCATGCAAGAGCTAGATCTCTATCACAAAAACTACTTCAGCAAGGATACTATTTGTCGACCTTGTACTATGACTCTATGGAGTATGTCAAAAAATATGACCGCTGTCAGAAGAATGCAAACATACAAAGACAGTCGGCCTTTGAGCTTACTCCACTGAGCGCACCTTGGCCATTTGCAGTGGGGAATGGATATACTTGATCATTTTTTGACGGCATCCGGATAATGAAAGTTCCTCCTGATCGCGATCGACTACTTCACCAAATGGATCGAAGTCGAACCACTAGCAAAAATCATCAAGATCAAGGTATGAAACTTTATCTGAAAGCCAATCATCTATCAGTTTGGTCTGCACAGCACTATCATAACGAATAATGGACGACAGTTCGCTGGAATGAGGTTTGCTGAGTTCTACGAAGATTTAGACATCTTCCATCACTTCACATCGGTAGCCCACCCATAGGCAAATAGAAAAGTTGAAGTGACCAACCGGACCTTGTTGTAAGGTATCAAGACAAGGCTTGATAGAATAAAGGGGGCCTGGGTGGACAAAGTATACCACGTCCTCTAGGCATACCAAACTACTCAAAGGCTACCAACTAAAAAAACATCATTCGTCTTGGCCTTTAGAACGGAGGCAGTCATACCAATCGAGCTTAAACTCTCATCAGCATGGATCGTGGCCTTCAACGTGTAGCATAATCCACAGAACCTCAGAGTCAACCTCGATCTGCTGGAAAAAAGAAGAGAGGAAGCCCAAGTTTGGATGGTGGCCTATAAACGAAGGGTGGTCCGATACTATAACCCCAGAGTCAGAAGTAAAACGTTCAGAGTGGGACACTTAGTGCTTTAGCAAGCCACCATCTCTCAGCCTCAGAGCCAGAGGAAGCTTGCCCCAAATTGAAAAGGCTCATATGAAGTGGTGGAGGTCGTCCGACCTAAAACTTATCGTTTGAAGGAGCTCGAAGGAACAACGCTCCCACGATCTTGAAATTCAAAAATCTGAGGATGTACTATCAGTAACTTTCCTTCAATAAAACTCCTTCATTTCAATATTATTGTTTCTCGGTGCAAAAAGTATGTGATGATAGAAAAGAAACAATCAATAATGGCTACGTTAGGAACAAGAGGAGAACCTCATCCTAACATGAGCATGCCGAAGATCTCTGATTATTTAAGATAGAAGGAGGGGAGAGGCCCATTCAATGATCTATACCCTGCCATGTAGGAATGGAGGAAACTCATCCTAACAGAGCATGCGATACTCCGATTATTAATAGAAGAAGAAAAGAGGCCATTAAGGTCCATCTTGCTATATTATCATGATTAGGATAGGAGGAGAATCTCGTCTAATATAAGCACGTCGAAGATCTTTGGTTATTTAAGACTGGAGAAGGAGAGAGGCCTATTCAACGGCCCATCTTTGCCTCTATTGCCATGTTAGAATAGGATGAGAACCCCATCCTAACATGAGCACGTAAAGATCTTCGTTATTTAAGACAGGAGGAAGGAGATCCATTCAACGGCCCATTGTGCTCCTATTGCCATGTTAGGAACAGGAGGAGAACCTCATCCTAACATGAGCATGCCAAAGACCTCCGATTATTTAAGAGAGAAGGAGGGGAGAGGTCCGTTCAATGGTCCATTTGTGCTCTTATTGCCATGTTAAGAATAGGAAAGGAACCTCATCCTAACATGAGCACGTCGAAGGCTTCGTTCATTTTAGACGAGATAAGAAGAGAGGCTCCAACAATGTTCCTTATGTGCCCCCACAGCCTATTAGGAATAATAGGAGAACCTCATCCTAATGTAAGCAAAGTCGAAGCCTCATTCATTTTAGACAAGATGAGAAGAGAGGGTCCAACTCGGCTGGGAATAAGATCTTCCTGAGCTCAACTTCAGTAGGGATAGGATCTTCTTCAACCTCGGCTAGAGAAAAGATCTTCCTCGAGCTTCAACGTCTACGTTAATAGGAGATAACATCTCTTAGATCTCGTTGGAGGTAAGATTTCCTCCGAACTTCAACTTCAACAATAATCTCGGCTGGAGTTAAGATCTTCCACGAGCTTCAACCATAACGTCAATAGGAAACAGATCTTCTGCGCTTGCTGAAGGTAAGATCTCCCCCAAGCCTTAATTCAATGTCAACCACTAGAGATAGATCTTCTCGAGCTTCACCCAATGGATGCAGAGCCAGAAAGAACTTCGACAGTCTCTTTTTTGTTTCCCTTCTTTCGGTTTCAAACGCGAAGTGGGGACTATTATTGGGATAATCCACTCCTATCGAAGTTCAGTTGATGCTTGGCCTAACGCAACTGGCATATGAAAGAGCTTCGATCAAAATTTTTCTCCAATGCTAACCCAATCGAACTCCTCCAATGGCCAAATCTTAGCCGAACTTATTCAGTGCCGAACTCTCAGTGTCAGCCCAGCAAACTCTCTAACGACCAAACTCCTCCGGACTTCTTCCTCATCGGATCCTATAAAAGCCAAACTTCTTTGGATCTCTCCTTCAACGATTTCTATAGGAGTCACTCCTTCCGAACCTCTTCAATCAAGTTTTTACAGGAGCCGAAAATTCTTTTGATTCTCCTTCAGTCGAATTTCTACAGAAGCCAAACTTCTTTCGGATCTCTTCTTTAATCAAATTTCTACAGGGGCCGAACTCCTTCTGATCTCTTCAGTCAAGTTTCTTAGGAGTCAAACGCCTTCCGGACTCCTCTTTCAGTAATTTCTATAGGGTCGACTCCTTTCGGATCCTTCAGTCAGATTTCTATAGGAGCCAAACCCTTCCGAACTCCTCCTTCAGTCAAGTTTCTACAAGAGCCGAACTTCTTTCGAATCTCTCATTCAGTCAGACTCCTCCTGGAGCCGAACTCCTTCCGGATCTCTCCTTCAGTCAAATTTTTACATAAGCCAAATTTCTTCCGAACTCCTTCAATCAAGTTTCTATAGGAGCCAAACTTCTTTCAAACTTCTCCTTTAGTCAAATTTCTACAGGTACCAAACTTCTTTTGGATCTCTCCTTCAGTCGAATTTTTATAGAAGCCGAACTTCTTTTAGACTCCTCCTTCAGTTAAATTTCTGTAGAAGTCGAACTCCTTTTGGACTCCTCCTTCAATCGAATTTCTACAGGAGTCGAACTCCTTTCGGACTCCTCCTTCAGTCAAATTTCTACAGAAACTGAACTCCTTCTGGATCTCTACTTCAATTGGACTCCTCCAGAAGCCAAATTTCTTTTGGATCTCTTCTTCAGTCGGATTTCTCCAAGAGTCGAACTCCTTTCGGATTTCTTCTTTAGTCGAATTCCTCCAGTGGATTGCTTTCATATTTCAGCTAGCGTTTCTCTCGGATGATCTTCTCTAGCCATATTTTCTTTAGGAGTCTAAACTTTTCTAAAATAGACATACGTCAAAGCTCTTCATCCCTTCATGCGATTTTGAGCGACTCAGTATCGGATGGCTACGGCCGTCACTATCAGTCTACTGCAGGCGGTGCCCCTCTCACACGATCCTGAGCGATCAGCTGTCGGATGACTATAGCTATCATTATTAGTCTACTATAGTTAACAGCGATCCGCTATCGAGTGGCGATGGCTATCACCATCAGTCTACTATAAGTGGTGCTACAGGCGGTGCCCTCCTCCATGACAGACTCCACCAGGCCTCGAGCGGTCTGCTACCAGATGGCTATAGCTATCACTATCAATCCGCTACAAGCTCTATCTATAAAAAAAGAATCTTCTAGATATATTTTTTCTATTCTCTCTTCTTCTTCTCGAAACTCTATCGAACTCCTTTCTGAGTAATCAATTTCTATTGGCTAGAAGAGCTGACTTGATCGTCGGAGGATTCTATCGGAGCCACCACCACTGACTTCACATGAAACTTTATTTTGTAGATCACCGATGGCGACCTCATCTTTCTTGACTCTAGCTCGATCCGGCATCAATCAGATTCTATACCAATAGGTTCTAAGGATGGTGTTCTATACCTTCAACCTATCCGATCATCAGATATCATTGCTAGATGGTCACTTCGATTAGAATAAAAATTTATTCCTATGCTATTGGCTTAGGTTCGAATCTATGAGGTCATATACATTAGAGCTTACGATCTGATCGGATTGTTGATCAATGATTAAGATTATTCTAGGATTAAACAATCAATACGATTGGTGTTTAACTTAGTGTAAGTGTTGCAGGAGGATCGATTAGTAATTGGATTGCTAATTGACTTAATTTAATTAAGCCAATAGACTGAGATTAAGTCAAATTAAATATAATTTAATTAGATTTAGTTTGGGCTTGATTGGATCAAGTCTAATTGGTTTATTGGATATGCCAAGTATAAGGAAGAACTAGTTCTAGTCTAACTAGGACTCGGATTAACCCAATTTTCTAATTTGATTAAAAAATAAATTAAAATTTAATTTAATTTAATTAAGTCCCTAAATGGGTTAGATTCTTATTTAATTGTATTGGTTTAATCTTGATTTTATTTGATTAAAAGGTATTGTTTGACCAAGTCAAAATAGGAGTCCTAGTCAGTCCTAGTATGACTAGGACTCCCTATCTCCTTACGGCACCTTGGTCCCAATGCCCTCTATACCTATTTTTTAGATATTTTTTATGAAAAATTTTTTTCTTTCTAATTTTCATGCCCCCTTTCTCCCTCCCTTGCTGGTCCACACCAAAAATTATGGAGAAGGCACCCAACTTTTCATGTTTGAATATTTCTAGTCTAAATATTTGACCTAACTTGGACTCTTCTTTTTCTTAATTTATTGGATGAATTTTATTCTAATTTTTTTTTATAAAATATAGAGCTTTGGGAGAGGTTTGGGGTGTGCAAAAATTAGAGAAAGAGGATCCTTGGGCATGGGGGTTCCATAGGCACCAAACTAGGTGTCTAGGTAAGAGAAAAGAGAAAAAGAAGAGGGTCTTCTTCTAGGGCAGTTTTATTTTCAAACTCTCCTCTTTTTTTTTGAGTTTTCTTAAGAGAGTCTCAGATCAGCAAACTCTCATCTTTCTTTTTATATTTTGGAGAGTCCAAATTTTGAAGAAAAAATATCGGATCGACCATTGAAGAAGGATCAGCATAGTACTAGCATACTATGTTGATTTTCTGCATCAAACTTTTGATCAGAGATCATAGGCTCATGTAGATAACTCTTAGAGACCGGATGCGTATGCAGCTTGTGACTTCATCCTCAAGCTTAGATTAGCAAGTTAGAATATTTAAACTTACTCAGATAATAGATTTGATCTATAAACTACATACCTGCATTTTATGTAGTGTAGATCTAGATTGATTTGATCAATCTTTTTTTCTTATTTAATTTTAATTTTTAATTTAATATCATATCTTGATCATATAATAGATCTGAGATCTAGGTATTTACATGATTATTTAAATAAATTTTAGATTTATTTAAGTTTTTCGCTGTAAGATCTTAAAAAAGTTTCAAGATCTACTTGTGAAATCCTAGATCTAGTTCCTTCAATTGGTATCAGAGCCTAGGTTCTTATTGCATAATTTTTATGCATGTCTAGATTATTTCTTAGATTAGATCTAATTTATAATCTAATTATTAAATATAAAAATAAAATAAAATAAAATATTTTAGATTGCACGAACCGCAATAAGATTGTCCTACTGTAAGGTTTATCCCTTACAGTGAATAGGTTATCCTAGTAAGTACTAATCTAAAATATTGATCATAAAATTTTAGATTAGATCTAAAAAATTTTATGATTTGATTAAAAATATTTTAATTTGATTTCAATCATCATAAATATATTAGATTTGATCTAGGAAGATTTTTGATTGATTATTATTGAAACTATTTCAATTATATGAACCTATTTAGATTAGATCTAAAGTAGTTTTATATTTATTTTACTTGCATATTGATTATGAATCAAACATGCAATTTGATTGATAAAACCATATTATAAAAATATTTTATAAATATAAAAATTATTTTTGAAAAGTCGAACCCCAACCCTCAGTCCAAAACTTAATTGAAAATTAAGAAATTGATTGATTAGGATCTAAGATTATGAATTGAAGATCCTAAGACACAAATCATAACACATTGGGTTAAATGGGTTAGTGTAGATTAGGTCCATTAATTGGGTTAGATCTAGGGTTAGATTAAAAAATGGACTTAATTAGAGAATTGACAAAATTTAATCAATTATTGTCTTAGATTAGGTCAATAATTCTCTAGATCAATTACAATAGTTGTAGTTGGTCAAGTCCATGTCTTTAACAAGACCCAAGATGGACTTGATTCTTGGCTACGCGGTCTAGCACGAACTGTTAGGTTGATCTAATTGAAATTAATTAAATCAGTTAGTATCTAAGGTAAATCAGACTAGTGATTTTTAATTGGCAATCTGCTTACCTGACCATTTTTTATGGTGTCTAAGGTAAGTCTGATAGATCCTTTCATTGATTGAACTTACCTACCCTCTTGGTGAGATTATATTTTGATCGAATCACTTGACTATTCGAGCTAATCCATGTCAGCTAGGTAAATCAGTTTGACTGATTTAGGTGCTCCTAGACCAGCCTATTAATGGTCTTTCTTAAGCTGACTTGGTGAAGTTAATGGGATGATCATGACAAGCTGGTTAATTTGACCTACTCACTTTTATAAATAAATTTTTTAAAATTATTAAATTTTTAAAATAAAATAGTTATATGATAACTGGATCATAGCCTTCCATTAAAGTGGATGATAATGGGTCCATTAGTTGGATAATCATTGGAGGCCCAAAGGTCTGGTGCTTATCGGTTGATGAAATTATCATTCATTATATGATCTCTTAGATACATCTTTCTAAATGGTGGTCAGATAAACCAATCAAGATTGGGCTTGATCCTTCATTGGTTGCATGGGCCAAGTATGGTCATGTTAATGGTTGGACCTAACTGGACCCTTTTCTAAGAAGGCCAAAGTCAACTGATTAGGATCTGGGGCAAAATTTAATTATTGAATATTATTTAGAGAAATAATTGATTATGAACATATCCTTAGATGTACATGGATGGGCCAACCAAAGTTGGACTTCTATACAGCCTATGTGGATTCTAGTACTCACTAAAAAATTAAGATAATTTCTCGAATTGAAGGTAGAAGCTATCAATTTGAATAAAATAGTGGAAGAAATTTTTTGATTAAGGTCTAAATCTTTAGATTTAATGAATCAATTACTAATTAGATTTTAATTTTTTTTTGTGCAGATATGATCACTTCTCTATCGCTCCGATCATTATTGGATAATGATAAGTTGGTGGGACCCAACTTTGGTATCTGGTACTAAAAGTTAAAAATTATCCTGAAGCATGAACGAAATCTAAATATGCTAACGGATCCTAAATGTGCTGACGGATCTTAAATGTATGTGTGTGTATGTACACACACACATATGTGTGTGTGTATGTATGTATGTATATATACATACATACATACATACATACATACATAAATACATACATACATATATATACGTACATATATATACATACATACGTACATATATAAACATACAAACAGATACATACATACATACATACAGATATATACATACATATATGTATATATATATATATATATATATATATATATATATATATATATATATATATATATATATATATATATATATATATATATACACACACATATATGTATGTATATATCAGTATGTCTGTATGTCTGTATGTATTTGTATATATGTATGTATGTATGTATGTATATATGAATGTATGTGTGTGTATATATATGTATGTATGTATGTATGTATATATATATGTGTGTGTATCTATATATATATTTATGTATGTATATATATATATATGTATTTATATATGTATGTATGTATATATATGTATGTATGTATATTGTTGTTGCAGAATCTGATTAATGCTGGATTGAGCTGGAGCTAAGGAAGAAGAGGTCGCTGTCGGTGATCTGCAAAATAAAGTTTCATCCAGACTCGATGGTGGTGGCTTCGGCAGGATCCTCCGACGATCAAGTCAGCTCTTCTGGCCAACAAAAATAGAGTACTTAGAAAAGAGTTCGACAGAATTTTAAAAAGAAGAAGAGAGCTTAGAGAAAATATATCTAAGGATTCTTTTTTATAGATGAAGCCTGTAGCAGACTGATAGTGATAGCCATAATTGTTCGGTAGTGGATCGCTCGGGGTTGCTTGGAGTTTGGTATGGAGAGAAGGGTATCGTCAGACTGATAATGATAGCCATAACCATCCGGTAGTGGGCCACTCTAGGCCACATGGGGTTTGCTATGGAGAGAGGGGCATCGTCAGACTGATAGTGACAGTCATAATCGTTCGGTAGTGGATCGCTCAGGACCACATGAGGTTTGATATAGAGAGAGGGGTATCGTCAGATTGATAGTAATGCTCATCGAGATTTAATAGTCGTAGTTCGGAGAAAACAGGTGTTGGTTGGTGAAGAACTTTGATATATATCAATTTTAGAGGAATTCGAACTCCTAAAGAAAATACGTCTGAAGAAAATTATCTGGGAGGAATACTACTTAAAATCTGAAAGTAATCCACTGAAGAAATTCAGATAAGGTTTGGCTAAAGAAGAAGTCTGAAAGAAGTTCGACTCCTGTAGGAATTCGACTGAAGAAGGAGTCCGAAAGGAGTTCAGCTCCTAGAGAAACTTGACTGAAGAAAAAATTTGGAAGAAGTTCAGCTCCTGAAAGGAATTCGATAGAAGGAGGAGTCTGGAAGGAGTTTGACTCTTGTAGAAATTTGACTGAAGGAGCAATCCAAAAGAAGTTTGGCTTCTGTAGAAATTCGACTGAAAGAGTAGTCCAAAAGGAGTTCGGCTCCTAAAGAAACTTGATTGAAGCAAAGGTCTGAAAGAAGTTCGACTCCTGTAGGTATCTAATTGAAGGAGAGATCCAGAAGGAGTTTGATCCCTATAGGCACTTGACTGAAGGAAAGATTCAAAAGAAGTTCGGCTACTGAAGAAGTCGACTGAAGGAGAAATCCGAAAGAAGTTTGGCTCCTATAAAAATTTAATTGAAGGAGAGATCCTGAAGGAGTTCGACCTCTATAGGCATCCGACTATAGACGAGATCCAAAAGAAGTTTGGCTCTTGGTAGAGTTCGACTGAAGGAGGAATTTGGAAGGAGTTTAGCTTTTATAGAAATTCGACTGAAGGAGAAGTCTAAAAGAAGTTTGGCTCCTGGAGGAACTTGATTGAAGGAGAAATCTGAAAGAAATTCGGCTCCTGGAGGAGTCTGACTGAAGGAGGAGTCTGGAAGGAGTTTGGCTTCTGTAGAAATCTGACTGAAGGAGCAGTCCGAAAGAAGTTTGGCTCCTAGAGGAGTTCGACTGAAGGAGGAGTCCGAAAGAAGTTCGGCTTCTATAGAAATCCAACTGAAGAAGACGTCTGGAAGGAGTTTGGCTTCTGAAGGAACTTGACTGAAGGACAAAATTCGAAAGGAGTTCGGCTCCTATAGGAGTCTGACTAAAGGAGGAGTCTGAAAGAAGTTTGGCTCCTATAGAAATCTGATTAAAGGAGCAGTCCAAAAGGAGTTCGGCTTCTATAGAAATTCGACTGAAGGAGCAGTTCAGAAGAGTTTGGCTCCTAGAGAAACTTGACTAAAGGAGAGGTCTGGAAGGAGTTCGGCTTCTCTATAGGCACCCATCTGAAGGAGAGATCTGAAAGAAGTTCGGCTCCTGAAGGAGTCTGACTAAAGGAGCAGTCTGGAAGGAGTTCGGCTCTTAGAGGATTTTGACTGAAGGAGGAGTCCGAAAGAAGTTCGGCTTCTATAGAAATTTGACTGAACAAAAAGTTCGAAAGAAGTTCAGCTCCTAGAGGAACTTGACTGAAGAAGAGATCTAAAAGAAGTTCGACTCCTGAAGAAACTTGACTGAAGGAGAGGTCTGGAAGGAGTTCGGCTCCTGTAAGCATCCAACTGAAAGAGAGATCCGAAAGGAGTTTGGCTCTTGGAGGAGTCCGATTGAAGGAAGAGTCCGAAAGGAGTTTGGCTCCTATAGAAATCTGACTGAAGAAGAAGTTCGGAAGAAGTTTGGCTCTTGAAGGAACTTGACTAAAGAAGAAATCTAGAAAAAGTTCAGCTCCTGTAGGCATCCGACTGAAGGAGAGATCCGGAAGGAGTTTGACTGCTGAAGGAGTTCGGCTGGGATTCGACTACTGAGAAAAATTTTTGATCGAAGCTCTTTCATGATTACCAATTTTATTAGGCTAAGCATCAGATCGAACTTTGACAGGAGTGAAATTTATTCCCAATAATAATCCCCCCACTTTCGAGTTCGAAATTTGAAGAAAGAAAGTATAAAAAGATGACTGCCGAAGTCTTCTTCCGGGCTCTGCACTAGTTCTGGTTGAAGCTCGAGAGAGACCTTATCTCCAGCCGAGGCTGAAGTTGAAGTTGAAGCTCGGGGGAGATCTTGTCTCCAGTTGAGGTTGACGTTGAAGTTGAAGCTCGGAGGAGATCTTTATCTCCAACCGAGGTTAAAAAAGATGGACTAATAGGGTCTTTTGTTGAGGCCTCAAAGCATTCATCTAAAACAAACGAGGCCTTCGCTTTGCTCATATTAGGAGAGGTCTTATCCTCCAGTTCCGATGGACTGTGGGGGCACATAAGGATCCATTGTCAGGGTCTCTCCCTCCATCTCGTCTAAAATGAACAAGGTCTTCGACTTTACTCACGTTAGGATGAGATTTTTTTTTTCTATTTCTAATGAACTGTGGGGAGCACATAAAGATCGTTGTCAGGGCCTCTTTACTTCATCTCATCTAAAGTGAACGAGGCCTTTGACTTGCTCATGTTAGGATGAGGTTCTCCTCTATGCTCCTAACATGGCAATAGGGGCACAGATGGGACCGTTGAATGGGCATTTTTTTCTCCTTCTATCTTAAATAATCGGAGGTCTTCGACTTTGCTCATGTTAGGATGAGGTTCTCCTCCTGTTCCTAATGGCTATAAGGATACATAAATGGGCCATTGTCAGGGCCTCTCCCCTCATCTCGTCTAAAATGAACAAGACCTTCGACTTGCTCATGTTAGGATGAGGTTCTTTTTCTCTTCTTAACATGACAATAGGAGCACAAATGGACCATTGAATGGGTCACTCCCCTCCTTCTATCTTAAATAATCGGAGGTCTTCGACTATGCTCACGTTAGGATGAGATTCTCCTCCTATTTCTAATGGACTATAGGGATACATAAGGGCTGTTGTCAGGACCTCTCTCCTCATCTCGTCTAAAATAAATGAGGCCTTCAACTTTGCTCATATCAGGATGAGGTTCTCCTTCTATTCTTAATATGGGCACTATTGATTGCTTCTTCCCTATCATCATATAATTTTTGCACCGAGAAATAATAATATTGAAATGGAGTTTTATTGAAGGGATATTACTGATGGTACATCCTCAAATTTTCTGCATTCTAAGATCGTGGGAGAATTATTCCTCCGAGCCCCTTCGGATGATAAGTTTTAGACTGGACGACCTCCTCTACTTCATACGGATCTTCCCAATTTGGGGCAAGCTTTTTCTGGCTCTAAGGCTGAGAGATGGCGGCTCACCGAAGCACTAAATCTCCGACTCTGAACGTTTTATTTCTGATTTTGGAGTTATAGTATCGGACCATCCTTCGTCTATAGGCCGCCATCCGAACCTGAGCTTTCTCTCTTTTTTCTTCTAGCAGATCGAGGTTGACTCTGAAGTCCTGTGGATTATGCTACTCATTGAAGGCCATGACCATGCTGATGGAAGTTTAAGCTCAATTAGTATGACTACCTCCATTCCAAAGGTCAAGATGAATGGTCTTTTCCCAGTTGGTAATCTTTGAGTAGTTCGGTACGCCTAGAGGACATGATAGAGTTTGTCCACTCAAGCCTTTTTTGCTCTGTCGAGTCTTATCTTGATTTCTTATAGTAGGATCCGATTGGTCACTTCAGCTTCCTCATTTACCTATAGGTGAGCAACCAATGTGAAGTGATGGGAGATGTTTAAATCTTTGCAGAACTCGATGAAGCTCATCCCAGCGAATCGTTGCCCATTATCTGTTATGAGAGTTCGAAGCAGATCGAACTAATAGATGATTGACATCCAGACGAAATCCTGTACCTGGGTCTCAATGATTTTTGCTAGTGGTTTGACTTCGATCCATTTGGTGAAGTAGTCGATCGCGATCAGGAGAAACTTTTGCTGCCCGAATGCCATCAAAAAAGGGTCAAATATATCCATTCTCTACTACACAAATGACCAAGGTGCGCTCAGTGGAGTAAGCCCAGAGATCGGCTGTCTTTGTATGTTTGCATTTTTCTGACAGCAGTCACATTTCTTGACATACTCCATAGAATCATGGTACAAGGTCGGCTAATAGTCTCCTTACTGAAGTAGTTTTTATGATAAGGATCTGACTTCTACATGACTTTCATAAATTTCTTCATGCACTTTCCTTAATACGGAGTTGATCTCTGAAGGTCGGAGATATCTCAGCAGCAGTAGCGAATACGACCTCTTATACAACTTACCTTCATACAAAATATTTTGAAAGGCTTGATTTTTATGTTTTCGAGCTTCTTTCGGATCACGAGGAAGAACTTCCTCTTTGAGATAGGCAGCTAATGGATCAATCCAGCTCAGCTCGAGTTCCGTCTGCATAACAAACTTTGGTTCCTCTGAGCTTGGGTATTTTAGAGTCTCAAAAAATATTTCTTTGGATAGTTCGGCTGGGACTGAAGTGGTCAATTTAGAGAGAAGATCGGCTCTTGTATTTTCTGCCCTTGAAATTAGTTGAATGCTAAAACTGCCGAAGGTCGGAGTTAAATTCTTTACTTTCTCAAGATATTTTATCATACTTTCCTTTCGTGCTTCATAGTTTCCACTAACTTGGCCGACCACTAATTGAGAATCACTATAGACTGAAAATCGGTCTACTTTTAACTCTCTTACTATTTTCAATCCGATGATCAATGCTTTATATTCGGCCCCATTATTAGTTATAAAAAATTTGAAGCATAGCGCGTACTCGACGATGACTCCCTTGGAGATGATTAAGACTAACCCTGCATCTGCTCCAGCGGAGTTGGATGAACCATTCACGTACAGAATCTAAAAATCTTCAAAAAGGTCGACACTCTCTTTGGAGAGGTTCGATTGCGATAACAAAGCACCGATCTCGTTCTATTCAAGCTCGACATTATTTGGAATGGTATATTTCACTATAAAATTTATCAATATCTAGGCTTTGATCGATGGTCAGGGTCGATAGTTGATGTCAATTTTCGTGAGCTCAACTGTCCATTTGCGATTCTCCTGAAAGCATCTGTTCGATGAAGGACTGCTTTTATTGGTTGGTCCGTAAGGACCATTATAATGTGCTCTTGAAAGTAAGATTGGAGTCTTCTGACAGTAATTAGAAGAAAGTAAGTCAATTTTTCTAGCTTAGAGTATCTGATCTCTACATCCCTCAGGATCCGGCTTACGTAGTAGATCAGTCGCTGCATCTTCACTTTCTCCTTGATCAGGATTGCTGCCAAGACCGCCGAAGATACTGCTAGGTATAGAAATAATTCTTCTCTAGGTTCGGATTTTACCAGCAGTGTGGGTGAGTCGAGGTAGTTTTTAAGCGTCTCAAATGCTTGTTGGCACTCCATCGTCCAGCAAAAGTTCTTTGGTTGCCTGAGAACTCAGAAGAAGGGCATGCATCACTCGATCGATCTCGAGATGAAGTGATTTAGGGATGCCATTTTTTCGATCAGGCACTGAACTTTTTTGATTATTTTTAGAGCAGTCATCTCCTGAATGGCTCAAATTTTCTCTGAATTTGCTTCAATCCCATGACTTGACACCGTAAACCTCAGAAACTTTTTTGATGTCATACCAAAGACGCACTTGGTCTGGTTCAGCTTCATCTTGTGCTTCTTGAGTGCACTAAATGTCTCTTCGAGGTCGACGAGGTGGTTTATAGAAGCTTAGTTTTTGACGAGCATATCATCCATGTACACCTTCATGTTGCGGCCGATCTACTTCTTGAAGATCTTGTTGACCAGGCACTGGTACATTGCCCCTATATTTTTTAGTCCAAAGGGTATAATCCTGTAATAATAAAGATCACGGTCAGTAACAAAAGTAGTTTTCTCCTCGTCCTCCAACACCATCTGTATCTGATTATAATCGAAGAAGGCATCCATGAAGGTGAGGAGCTCATAGTCTGAGGTTGCGTCTATTAGTTGATCGATCTTGGGTAGAGGATAGTTATTCTTTAGGCAGGTCTTGTTCAGTTTTTTAAAGTCTATACACATCCTCTACTTGTTGTTTGCCTTTTTGACGAGGATCATGTTTGAGACCCAGGTCGGATAGTTAACTCCTGAATGAATCCAGCTTGGAGGAGCTTGCCTACTTCTTTTACGATTGCTATCTACCTCTCCGGGGTGTGGTTGTGCATCTTCTCTTTTGCCGACTGATACTTAGGATCAATGGCCAGCCGATGTTCCATAATCTTGACGTCAATTCCTGACATATCCATTGGAGTCCAACGAAAATGTCCACGTTCTTCTTGTGGAAGGTGATGAGTTGCTCTCGAGCCTCATCCTCCAAGTTGGAGCTGATCTGTACAACGTGCTCCATGTTTCCATCATTTAAGGATATAGATATGAGGTCCTCCATAGGCTTGCCCCACTCCTTAGTGAGGTTATCGCGGACATCTAGCCTATCAATAGGATAAGGATCGGACTGTTCTTCCTTTTGCAAAGCAATTGAGTAGCAGTGCCTTGCCAGAGCTTGATCTCTCCTGACCTCTTCGATCCCATGACTTGTCGAGAGCTTCATCTTCAAATAATAAGTTGATACCACTATCTAAAGTGCATTTAGACCAGATCGATCGAGAATAGCATTATAGATAGATGGAGCCTTTACGACTAAAAAATTGGTCGATGTCTTAGCCAGCTTTGGACGTTGCCCTACAGTCATAGTCAAAGTTATTATGCTCTCAACTGGTACGGCATCGCCAGTAAAGCCTACCAACGAGAAGTTCATAGGTTCCAAATGGTTATTGAGTAAGAACATTTTTGAGAAAGCATAATAAAATAAAATATCAATCGAGCTTTCATTATTTATCAAAATACGACGTACATCATAGTCGGTAATATTTAAAGAGATTACAACCGCATCATTGTATGCGAGCTGGACTCCTTGAGCATCTGCTTCAGTGAAGGTTATAGGTTCTTCGATCCTCCATCTCTTCACTGATCCCTCGGATTTGCTGACATTTTCTTATTGAAGTCCCTCCAAGATAGTGTTGATGATGTCGAGAGGCGGTTGATCTCCTTGTTGTTCCTCCTCCCTTGGTGGTTTAGGCTGTGGTAGTGCCCTTGGCCGATCTTCCCATCCTTTAGGCCGACATCATAGGAATCGACCAAGTCTGCCTCATCTGATGAGCTCCTTGATCTTATCTTGAAGTTGAAGATACTCTTCAGTATCATGATCATGGTTACGATGATAAAGGTAGAACTTATTAGGATTAGCTAGTTAGGATAAGTACGCATCCTTTTCGATCTTGATAGTTGCTCCCTGATTTTCATCAATACTTAAGTTTTTGAAGCATTGATACGGGTGTAGTTCTGAAATCTTCAAAGGGATGAATCCCGCTATGCCCTTCTATCAGGGCTTTCCTACCTCTGAGCCCGAGGAGGAGTTTGGCCTCGCTTGCGCTCAGAGGAAGTTTAAGACCATGGTCGAGCTTCACTCGACTTTCCTTCCTCAGTGGGTCTGTCCGGCTCATCGATTTACCGCTCTCCAATGGCTTCATCATCCTTAGCCTTGAAGGCCTCTTCAGCTAGGACATAACCTTCAGCCCGAGCCAGCATATTGGTAAAGTTCCTGGGGTACTTCTTTTTCAGAAAGAATAGCAAATCATTCTTTTGAAGGTCGCCCTTGAGTGCGGCCATCGTAGCTGACTGGTCTAGGTTCTGGACCTCCAATGCAGTGGCATTAAATCAGATGACATAAGCCTGGATGAATTTTTCCACCTTCTACTTGATGTTCATCAAAAAATTCGAACCTTGATGGGGATGCTAGCTGCTAATGAAGTGAGCCGCAAATTGATGACTCATCTGATCAAAGAAAAAGATGGTATCTGACTTAAGTACCGAGTATCAGTTTCTGACGGCTTTCTTAAGAGTAGACGAAAAAGCCCAACACGGAATGGTGTCTGACGCACCATGGAGCAGCATCATTATCTGAAAGGTCTCTAGATGATCGATCGGATTGATGGTTCTATCGTAACTCTTAAACTGTAGGAGCTTGAAATTCGGTGGAATCAATTCCTGCATAATCCTTTAAAAGAAAGGAGGATTGGTACGAATATCATTACCGTGTGAAGAAGAAGTATGATGGAGCTCTTTGATTTGTCGACTTATTTTTAGGAGCCTTTGATCCAGGAGATCTTCACGATCATTGATCTCCAAGATTTTCTGATTGAATGGATGTGAGGCTTTCCCCTAGGTCGAGTCGTGGTCCGAGCAAGGGCCCTCCATCCTCTGCTTCCCTTTTTCGAAGATCAGAGGTCGGGTAGCCCAAGTCGACCATCCTCAGATCGAATCATAGGGCTTCGAAGAAGCCTACTCTGATCGAATCGATGTCGAGGCTTGTCGATGTATGACCTGCACTGCCTTCATGAGACCGCGAACCTGCTGGATCAGTAGGTTGAACTGCTCCGCATCTACCATAATTGCAGGTAGAGCCTAAGTTATTGGGGCTGAAGCGGAAGCGGATAGGTCTAGATGGGATCTAGCTGCAGAGGCTATTGATCATCGGATCGAAGCTTTCTTGGAAGGTACTTTTTCTTGAGGAAGAACTCTAAAGAGGAAGAAGAGAGATCGCTGTTAGGCACTTCTTTAAGAATAAGGGTACCTCAGAAATAGAGGCCCTTCTTCTAGCACCAATCCTGTTGGTGCAGAATCTGGTTGATGTCGAATCGAGCTGGAGCTGAGGAAGAAGAGGTCACCGTTGGTGACCTACAAAATAAAGTCTCATCCAGAGTCGATGGTGGTGGCTCTGGTAGGACCCTCCGATGATCAAGTCAGCTCTTCTGGCCAATAGAAATGGAGTGCTCAGAAAAAAATTCGATAAAATTTTGAAAATGAGAAGAGAGCTTAGAGAAAACATATCTAAGGATCTCTTTTTATAAATGAAGCCTGTAGTAGACTGATAGTGACAGCCATAACCATCCAATAGTAGGCCGTTCGGGATCGCATGAGATTTGGTATGAAAAGAGGGGCATCGTCAGACTGATAGTGACAACCATAATCATTCGATAATGGACCACTCGGAGCCGCATGGAATTTGCTATGGAGAGAGGGGCATCGTCAGACTGATAGTGACAGCCATAACCATCCGATAGTGGACTGCTCAGAGCCGTATGAGATTTGCTATGGAGAGAGGGATGTCATCAAACTGATAGTGACCGCTCGTCGAAATTTAATAGCCATAGTTTGGAGAAAGCAGATATTGGTTGGTGAAGAACTTTGATATATATCAATTTCAGAGGGGTTTAGACTTCTGAAGAAAATATGTCTGGAGGGGATCATTTGGGAGGAATACTACTTGAAATCTGAAAGTAATCCATTGGAGGAATCTAGATGAGGCTTGGCTGAAGAAGAAGTTCAGAAGGAGTTCGACTCCTATAGGAATTCGATTGAAGAAGGAGTCCGGAAGGAGTTCGGCTCCTATAAAAATTTGACTGAAGAAGAAGTCCGAAAGAAGTTTGGTTCCTGGAGGAACTTGACTGAAGAAAAATTCGAAAGAAGTTTGACTCATAGAGGAATTCGATTGAAGAAGGGGTTTGGAAGGAGTTTGACTTCTATAGAAATCCGACTGAAGAAGCAATCCGGAAGGAGTTCGGCTCCTATAAAAATTCGACTGAAGGAGCAGTCTAGAAAAAATTTGGCTCCTAGAGAAATTTGACTGAAGGAGAGATCTGAAAGGAGTTCGGCTTCTGTAGGCATCCGACTGAAGGAGAAATTCGAAAGGAGTTCGATCCCTGTAGGTACCTGACTGAAGGAGAGATCCAAAAAGAGTTCGACTCCTAGAGGAGTCCGACTGAAGGAGGAGTCTGAAATGAGTTTGACTCCTATAGAAATCTGACTGAAGGAGAGATCCTGAAGGAGTTCAGCTCCTATAGGCATTCGACTAAAGGAAAGATCCGAAAGAAGTTTGACTCCTGGAGGAGTCCGACTGAAGAAGGAGTTTGGAAGAAGTTCGGCTCCTATAGAAATTTGACTGAAGGAGAAGTCTAAAAGAAATTTGGCTCCTGGAGGAACTTGACTGAAGAAAAAATTCGAAAGAAGTTCGACTCCTGGAAGAGTCTGACTGAAGGAGAAGTCCGAAAGAAGTTCGGCTCCTATAGAAATCTGACTAAAGGAGCAGTCCAAAAAGAGTTTGATTGAAGAAGGAGTTTGATTGAAGGAGAAGTTCGAAAGGAGTTTGGCTCCTGTAGAAATCTGACTGAAAAAGTTTGGAAGTAGTTCAGCTCCTAGAGAAACTTGACTGAAGGAGAAATTCGAAAGAAGTTTAGCTCCTGGAGGAGTCCGACTGAAGGAGGAGTCTGGAAGGAGTTTGACTCCTTTAGAAATCTGATTGAAGGAGCAGTTTGGAAGGAGTTCAGCTCCCGAAGGAATTTGATTAAAGAAGAGATTCGGAAGAAATTCGGCTCTTGAAGAAACTTAACTGAAGAAGAGGTCTGGAAAGAGTTTGGCTCCTGTAGGCATCCGATTGAAGGAGAGATTCGAAAGAAGTTTGGCTCCTGGAGGAACCTAACTGAAGAAGAGATATGAAAGAAGTTTGACTGAAGGAGGAGTCCAACTGAAGGAGGAGTCCGAAACGAATTTGGCTCCTGTAAAAATCTGACTGAAGAAGAAGTCCAAAAGGAGTTTGGCTCCTAGTGGAACTTGACTGAAGGAGAGATCCGAAAGAAGTTTGGCTCCTATAGGCACTCGATGAAGGAGAGATCTGGAAGGAGTTTGGCTCCTGAAGGAGTCCGACTGAAGGAGTCCGAAAGAAGTTTGGCTTCTATAGAAATCCGACTGAAGAAGCAGTTTTGGAAGGAGTTTGGCTCCTGGAGGAACTTGACTGAAGAAGAGGTTCGGAAGAAGTTCGGCTCCTGTAGGCATCCAACTGAAGGAGAGATTCGGAAGGAGTTCGGCTCCTGTAGATACCTGACTGAAGAAGAGATTCGGAAGGAGTTCGGCTCCTGGAGGAGTTCGACTGAAGGAGGAGTTCGGAAGGAGTTTGGCTCATGGAGGAACTTGACTGAAGGAGAAATTCGGAAGAAGTTTGGCTCCTATAGAAATCCGACTGAAGGAGAGATTTGGAAGGAGTTCAGCCACTGGAGGAGTTCGGCTGGGGTTTGACCGTTGAAGAGAATTTTCGATCGAAGCTCTTGCATGATTACCAGTTGCATTAGGCTAAGCATCAAATTGGACTTCAACGGGAACGAGATTTATCCCCAACATATATATATATGTATGTATGTATGTATGTATGTATGTATGTATATATATGTGTATGTAAACGTATTTATGTATATATATATATATATATATATATATATATATATATATATATATATATATATATATATATATATATATATATATATATATATATATATATATATATATATATATATATATATATATATATATATATATATGTATGTATGTATGTATGTATGTATGTATGTATGTATGTATGTATAAGCAAAAGGTTACTCGGCCATCCGAGATCTTTTAGGTTAGTGTTTACTGTCTAGATCCATCACATAAAGGTTTAATGCCTAGGAGATGTAATTAATTAGTGAAACCCTAATTTTGCTTTGCCAATTATAATAGTAGCCTTTTTTTCTTTTTTTGAGGTGGTTGCGCAGCAGATTTGGGGTGGGGAGGGGGAATTTCATATGCTTTCTATTTGTTTCAAAAGAATTTAGTCAGACCCTTTAATTTGCTTGGGTTATCCAATATGATCCCGCCTCCATCTCCATTAGCTGAATTTCAATAGAAAGACTCATATGATGGCTACACGAGTCTTAAAATTTGCTGAGATCTCTGGATGCACCCTTCTTCATAGGGAATTGAAAGAGGAAAAAATCATTTCAATTGTGCGGAGATGATTGTATATATGTGGGGATGGCTATTTAGTAGTGCTCATTTTTTAAAATTATCTAGGTTTTCACATTATGCATTTTTGTTAGTTTAAGCACATCAGCCTCTTTGATGGAGGAGAAGGTGAAGCAACAGATGTTGGTGAGCATGAAGAGGGTTTATTGTGAATAGCCAATGGCAAAGGCGGAACAGTAAGGAGGCAGCAGAGGAAGCGATGCAAGAATGAAGTAGAAATTTTTAGAGAGAAAATAAAATAATAAAATGAATAGAAAGTTGAGTCTTCTTAAAAGTAGTAGAGTCATTTTCATGATTTGCTAATGGCTGCCAATAATGTCATAGGAGAGATGGATGGTAGAATCATATTAGGTCACCAAAATATTCTGAAACATCCAATTAAAAGTTTTTGAAACCAAGGAGATATGTATAAAACTAAAGCAAAGTTGAGGAGGTCAAACTATAATTTTCTCAAAATAAGATGAGTAATTCATAAACTCCTCTATCTAAATAAAATCTCCTCAACATAAGTCTTCTACCATCCTGAGCTATACTACTGCTAGGAGTCATTTTGGTGATTTGTTGATAACTACAATATCATAGAAGAAATAGATGGTAGGATCATATTTGGTCACTAAAGTAACTTGAAACATCTTATTAAAAGTTTTTAAAATCAAGGAGGTGTATGTAAAACCCATGCAAAGTTGATGGGGTCAAACTATAATTTTCTCAAAATAAAATAAGCAAAGTATAAACTCCTCTATTCAAACAAAATCTCAACGCTACTTTCACAAGCTATGCTACTACCAGGACTAATATGATACTGCAAAATGCTTAAGGCACAATAAGATTGTAAGATATTTATGTTTTTAAATTTTATTTTTGATTTAATCAATCATTGGATGCAGAAAGAGAGTTATAATGTTGAATATTAAATTAAAGACTTTTCTAAATTTGTACCATGAAAACAAAGAGCAATGCTACAAATCATGGTGCCAAAGAAAAGAAAACAAGCTCCATCCCCTTCGGCATGAGAGGTTTGGTGCAATTCACAAGATCATTAGTGTCATAAATAGGGTTTCAGCGTAAACACCAATCCCCTATGCATCTAGCACTGGAGCTTCATTTTGATATGAAAGTTGAGCTTTGAAGCATTTTTCTAAAATAACTTTGACAACATTTGTTCGCTAACAACAATTATTCATGTACCAACCAAGAGTATAAAATGCATATTTGCTTGTGCCCAATCCAATGATGCTCTGAATCTATATTAATGCTATAAAAATAATGCTTATATGACTAAAACCATTGATCTTGATCAAAATTTGATGATGATGATGATGATGATGATATTAATATTATTATTATTATTTCATCATAATCAGCATCATCACCCCCATTGATTTGAGGTAAAGTAAAGATTGCAAGTACTAAACCCCAATCCATACCAGCGGAAAATCTTACAGGAGAGGTAGCCAACGGATCACATCACCAAACCCTTATCGCAATCATGTCTTTTCATAACAGAAGTTTGATACCAAATCCCACCTTGAAGGAACGGGGCGCCCTACCCAATCCACCATCCTTAAGGAAGCCATTTCTAACTTCCCCACAATTTTGTGGCCAGGGGAGTGCCGTGCTAGCCGTTGCTTTAGGCCAATCATGTCCAAAACACTCTTTATATGTGGTAGGGTCCGTTATGGACGTTACGATGCTTTTCTTAACCTTCTTGCAGCTCCTCCCTGATTGTTACCAAGAAAATGCTCGTCCTCTCGATCCTTATTATTTTGCTCGATGTAGTACTTCTAAGATCGCGACAAAGATTTGTGGTAGTTACATGTAACCAACCTAAAATATAGCCTAAGATGAGCTAGGTTCAAAGCCTAAACAGCAAAAAGTTGCCAAGGGGTGGGATGTTCAAGAAAATCTGTTGATGTAACCAAAAAAAAAAAAAAAAAAAAAAAAAAATCTGTCGAGCTCCATCTGGGGCAAAGGGGATGTCTTCTCCAGCGGCCCGGTGATCCCATCAGATACCGACCTCTAACCAACATGTACCCTTTGGCAAGCTGAAGGGACAATACTATCCATAACATGCATGCATTTAACCAGGCATGAGGTTGTGCGAGCATGCATTGCATGGGTTTTTCTTTAGCTTTTTCTTTTTCCCCTTAAAAAAAGATATTGGTAATTTAGATCTTAAGTTGGTGCACAAGATGTTCAAATGCAACTAAGGTGATAGCATGAATCTTTTTTTTTTTTTTGGGTAAGCAACAGAATTTGGAGGGGGCCGATTCAGTATAGCTACCTCATGAGAGTGATCATAAGGCCCCAAATCTTGCTGAAAAATATTTAATTCAGGGATCGGATTTAGTTTTGAGACTCTCCTCTCCATCATATGGACGGATCCAACAGATGAGTACATCACTCCAGCCCCACCACGGGTCAGTAGACCAAATACCTCTTCTAGACCCCATGCCTAGGCCATCAGAAATGAATCATCCCAGGTTATTTAAGTCCTGACATTTAATCACAGTCACAGTATCCGCTGTGACTCGAATTTGAACTACTTGATTGGAAGATAAGCCCGTTCCACTAGGCTACCACCATGGTAGTTAGCATAAATCTTGTTTAATGTGCATGACTTGCACATATTTAGGCTTCTTGCATATATATTCCTATTATGGAGTTGTGCCATCTTAGTCATGATCCTCGAAACTCATCCTTAGACACTCGCTCCTAATGGACCGCAGCACCGAAGACACCGACATGCAGCTGCCAACCCAATGATACTATTAGTGATTCCAATCAATGATTCATCATGATCGCCATGAGAAGTCAGAATGAAGCGATCTCATCAGCTTTCGTCTGACCCTTGGTTCGGATCAGAGCCGGGTCAAAAGTTCTCTGATGATAAGGATATAAAACTTTATGATCAGTGCCGATGCGGATACATCCAGAATGACACCTCAGCCATAAACCGATCCTAGTCCACCAGTCTATTCATATAGATAATCTATTGAAATCTTCCAATAAATTTTTAGAACGTGGATATAACAAACATCCATGTCTAATAACTTAGATTCTCTATCTTAATAACCTATTGGACTAGGACATAATAAATTTCGACATCCTTCTATATAAAGAGATGATAAGAGGATCTTTGAGGGATGCTGCTCAACATAAGATAATACTCTCTCTTTTTTTTACTGTGTTCAAACACTGACTGACTTAAGTATCGGAGGATCCTCCACATGAAGAATTTCTGATGTATATGAACTTCTTTTATAGGTATCCTTTGACGTCCCGATCTTCAGAGTTTATATACCTTTTCAGCGATCTCTGAAACCTTGATGCAACAGTTCCTTTCACCTTATCAAGTTGGAGTCTATCAAACATCCGAGCAGAAGTTGTGTATTATGTTGGCAATTTGGCATAGCATAACTAATTAATGCCCAAACTTATATAAAATTGTTTATAGGTTGGCAAATATATATAGATACGTGCAGCATGTATGCATTTATATGTAGAAAATTGCACGCAAAAATTATTAAAGAAAACGAGAGCACATTCATCAATTCACATAAGTTAGGTATTTTACTGCAAAAAAATATAATAACAAACATCTCATCAGCTGGACTTATGCAGCCATTCATGTGCGTGTGTATCTATATATATATATATATATATATGCGTGTATTGGGTGCATTCCCTTAAGGCGATGCGTGCATTTCAAGTTGGGTCCTGTACGCTAATAGGCTTTGTCTATTGATGCATGGCCTGCTAATGCAACTTGAATCATTAGTTTTATCTATGGTGTCAAGTGAGCGTCTTCCTTTTGATCTCAAGTCCCTTATCCCAGAAGTTTAACTCATAAACTTTAGGATAATCAATAGTATATTGCAACGGAGAAAGGGCAATGAAGAATAACTATGGATATTTAATTTGCATGTCATGATCATGCATGCATTCTAGCATGAGGGATGCCCCTCTCCCACGCCCCACCCGGTCTTCTATAAATACAGTGAACCTATGCCACCTTCTCAACAAGGCTGGCAAGACACAGAACAAGTGGTCCATCCATCTCGGAGAGTGCAATAAGATGAGTAGAGGTGGGAGCTTTGGGGGTGGAAAGAGCTCTCTGGGTTACCTGTTTGAATCAGATGAGCCACCAATCTCACCTTCTGGATCTACCAAGTCCACCAAATCTCAGAAGCCTCCATCTCATGAAGGTGGCAAGAACATGGCAGCAACCCAGGAGAACCCCCAAGAAAAGCCCATCTCCAACAATTACCACAGAGCGCAAGGCCAGAACTCAGGGAACTTCATCACTGTAAGTAGTATTACATTAACATCTCATATCTTTCTTTATTTCATATAGTTTATTGGCATGCGAAAAAACTAGAAGTTCTGATAATTATTCCAGGGTCGGCCTTCGACCAAGGTCCAGTCGGTTCCCGGTGGAAGCTCTTCTCTTGGTTATCTGTTTGGAGATAAATGATGTGTGGTCTGAAGTGGCTTCATCAGTGGTGTGAAATAAGGACATCTCGAGCCCATTTGTAAATGGATTTTTTTTTTTTTTTTTTTTTTATAAAAAGTTATGATGTATGAGACTGTGAAATAGGTGAACAGCTGATCTCTTTCAAGGAGGCTTATATGATTGTGCCTCTTCTTTATGGTGAGAACTAGGAGTTCTTTATAGCTTTTATTTATCTTTTGAGAAACCCACCCATGGAGGATGGGGTTTGGCAGACACCTACTTGTTTCTTGGTAGGGAAAGGATGGTACTAGAGTTACCAAAAGACCAACCAAAGAAACTCAGGGACTACCTGAGTTTAGTAGTTGTGTACAGCTTTAGAGTGGTATTTAAAGTTTGGTCCTGCTGCTGTGTTTATCTCTGTGTATGTTCTGTTAATTGATCTGAATTGCCATGGGACCAAACATCAAATGTGGGAATATATAATGTTTTGGTAAATAATACTGCAAAAGCTTGATGGTGATTTCTGTTCAGATTTCCAAGTGTCAACCAATTCAAACATCATAATGTTTTATTTGCAAAACAGATATGATTGTCTATGAGGACCATAATGTTTTGACAGAGGCGAGGTGATAATCACAGGTTCAAAACTGGATAGAGATTGTGTTTAATCTGGACCAGTTAAGCTTCACTTGTCCGTAACCTTGACATTATTTACAAGTTTTAATTAAAACTCTATAGCTCTTCTCATCTTTCTTCATTTTTTTTTCCATATGACTCGGAATGCTTTACAATTTGCAAATTCATTTTGATTCCTTTCTTATCCCATAAGATTTTAAAAAGAGAGTGTACTCTCAAAAGAGGAGTTGGGAGGAGGAGGAGGTAGAAAGTACAAGGAATAGCAGAAAAAGGACTACAAAGCATGGGAAAAAAATACCAAATATGGAATAGAGATGGTGAAAATCCTAAAAATAATATAGCCTGGCCCGTTCTGGTGTCCCATATTTGCTCCAAATGGGGTAAGAAAACGTTCAATAACAATAAATCCAAAAGGAATATCCTTGCACAATATTGGGCCATTATACATGTGTTCAAGAGATGCATAAAGGAAATGCCGGATTTCAACCTGTTTACCAAGGAAAATTATATTAGCCTGGTTGATTGCTAGACTCGAGCTTTTTATATGTGCTTCTAGGTTAAGTAATAGTTCATGTGGAGAGCATCACAACTCTCAGAGTCGGTAGCTAGCGCCGTGTACCGTACACCCAGGCGGTAGTAGTAGGACTAAGAATAAATACTAAGAAGAACAAAATTGGAAAACTAGCATGCACTTAAACTTCAATTAAACAAATGTAGATTATAATAAGACTGATTTTGCGACACCGGACTCATCATATGCTTACTTGCTTACATAAAATGAACCCCACAATTGTCTATAGACCTTAGAGACCGTTCTAGAGTAGTCTGAGATGATTGGGCATCACTATGATGAGTTTGCTAAAACTCTTCATTCCCATCCGAAATTCCAAAATAGTTACCTCTGAAAACTTCCCATGATTCTTCTCATACTCTATCTAGAACATTTAATGATGACAAAATTAAAAATGGACAAATGGCAACCAACCATATATTAGCACAATAATTTTAACTCCCCCCATTGGCTTATCTATAGGATGAGAGATGTTCTTGATGAGCCTCCTTTGCCAAGCGCATACTTGCGTGGCTACTGTAGTCACATTGTACTCTGCCTCGCTGATTGATAGTGCAATAGTTAACTATTTCTTGCTACACCAAGAAATTATTTCTAATTTGGTGATAAAGATGGAGCCTGAACTAGATCACCATGTTGACGGGTTGCCCGTCCAATCTGTGCCGATGGAGTTCTTCATTGTAGCATAAGAATGATTTCACAAGAAAAATTCGCCACCTGAACTCTAACGAGAATGTGGTCTAACTTATCTGAGGGGATCGAATTATCAAGGATTTCCACAAATTTTCTAGTTTTTGTCAAATAAGAAACCTTATCAGCTGTCGGCAGTCCCTCCAGTGTGTTTGATGCAAGTTAGTGTCTGATATCAATTTCTGGTAGACTCAAAAATATTACTCCCAGATACTATTTCAACAAAAGGGCCGGGTCTAACACATGCAATGCCTTCTATAGGCATAGAAAATAGTTTAGGGTGCGAGAAGCAAACACCAAAGTAAGATTGTGGTGCTCCTTTTTTCTTTTTTCCATTTTTTTTTTTTTTTATAACAAAAAGGAGGCAAGGTGCCCCTCAGAATTATATCAGCATTTAGAAATAGAGAGAAGACGTGGTAGCGTGGAATGTTCCCTCAACTAGTTGTGCAGACTCTGGATCTTGGAGTGTTTATCGTCTATCATTTTTTATTAATCAACCCTTCAACTTCTAAGACAACTAGAGAGGTCTTGCATAAGAAAATTAAGTTCACCACTTTTTCCTTGTATGCCAAGAGCTCGGGGGATCGAGAAGCCACTCCATCAATGGCCTAATATTTGCAAATGATTGTCTACTCGGGCAGGAGGCAGTAAATTGCCTGCATGAAGCATATCTATATCTATATATATATATGTGTGTGTGTGTGTGTGTGTCCATCAGTTATTATAATCAAGCTTACCATCACATCTCAAAATACATTGGAGTTGGTGGAGCCAAGTGCCCTCTCAAGCAAGATTAGTAACTCAAACTTCCCAATTTCTCCAGCCTCACCAACAATGTATCTGCCACTTCAAGTGCATTGGCTGTTTATCATTAAAAAACATATATTTGTGTTCGTTTAAACTGAAGTTTACTGGTGGAAATGGAAAAAGTATTTATGCTTCCAAGTTTCGTTCCATCGATCAGTAAAGATTATTGACTGATTAATTAGTAAAAATAGAAACAATCATAAAGTTTATTATTCACATCTTTGAAATAAGCAGTGTTATACTCAGGCTTGTTCTAATTATCAAATGGGTTGTCGCATCCATCTAAAATTTAATTGAATAATTTTACCTGCTATGAAGGAAGCAAAGCCTTAGGAATTTCTATTTGGCAAGCATAGACAAATCTTGTACTATCATATAAAAAGTTTTAGTGCTTATTTTGATTATCTCAAAAAAAATCTCCTCATTATTTAATCCATCATTATATAACAATATTATTGTTAGATAGTTGATTTATTTCTCCCACCATGTTGGTGTTGGAAGGTGATGGGCACGATCACTTATTCATATAAGAAGAGAAGAAGTTGGAAAAGTAATATTTTGCTTAATTAAACTCTCATACACAATTTTTGATACAAAGTATATTATATAATGCTCTAATGAATCTTCTATCATCAATGTTATCGGCAAAATCACTATCACAATAACCCACAAATATTAATTCTTTAGAAGAAGAATAAAATAACCCATAATCAAAAGTACCTTTGAAATAATGAAGAATCCATTTGGCTGTCTTTATGTGAGAATTAGAAGGATTTTTCATGAACTTACTCATAAGTCTAATGGCAAAAGAAATATCTGACCTTGTATATGTCAAATACCTTAGACTCCCTACAAGACTTTTGAATAAAGTCAGATCCACCTCTCTTGGTTCCTTCTTGGACAACTGTATATCATATTTCACAGGAGTATTTGTGGGCTTGCAATCAAACATATTTAACTTTTTTTAGCACCTCCTTTGTATAGCCTTCTTGAAAGAGGAAAATGCCATCTTTAAGTTGATGAACCTCAATGCTCAGATAATAAGACATGAGGCCTATATCCATCATCTCAAATTCTTATGTCATAGCCTTCTTGAATTCTCTAAACATGCTTGGATTATTTCCAATGTAGATAAGACCATCTACATAAATATACAAACAAACAAGAAATCATCACCTTGCTTCTTCATATAAAGAGCAGACTCATTCATGCATCTAGTGAAGCCATGCTCATGAAAGTATTTGTCAATCTGGCTATTTCTTGCTCTCAGTGCTTGCTTCAATCCGTATAAAGTCTTCTTCAATTTTAGCACCTTATTTTCTTATCCTTTCACCACATATCCTATGGACTGCTCAATATACACCTCTTCTTTAAAGTAACCATTGAGAAAGGCTGATTTGACATCCATTTAGTATATCTTCCAATGGTTGTGTGCTGTTAAAGAGATTAGTAGTTTAACAATCTTCAATCTTGCAACCGATGCGAATACTTCACCATAGTCATGATGCCTTTCTTTTGCTTGTACCCCTTAGCACGAGCCTTGCTTTGTTTCTCTCCACTTTCCATTGGCATTCTTCTTTACTTTGAACATCTATTTAACTCCAATAGCTTTTTAGCCTTCTCGTAGTGTAATCAAGTTTCATGTCTCATTCTTCTAAATGACTTGAATTTCTTCATCATTGCTTGCGCCCACTTCTTCAGTCTCTTTTCTAGCTTCTTCAAAATTCAAAGGCTCAATATTAGCATTAAAACAAAATAAATTCACATCATTTACTTCTTGAGTTTCTTTATAAAGATCAACCAAGCTTCTATATCTCCTTGGTGCTCTACTTGAACTTGAAGATGATGAAGATGGAGTTGTTGAGCCATGAGATGTAGATGATGAAGATGGTGGAGTTGCTACTTCTTAAAGGGCTTCTTAAGGAACCTCTTCTTCTTCAAAATAAGGAAAAAAATCATAAGATTCCTTCTCTTGATTGCTCTAATCTCATGAAGCTTCTTCATTAAATTCAACATCCTTTACTAATCATAAGTTTTTCATTGCTTGGATTGAACAACTTGTATCCCTTTGAACTTGAATTATAGCCGATAAATATAAGCTTTTGACTATGATCATTAGGTTAAATCTTTCTTGATCCGAAATATGAGCATAAGCCATGGATTCAAAAACCCGCAAGTGTGACACATTTGGCTTCTATCCACTCCAAACTTCTTGGAGAGTGATATTCTTCAAGCTTTTGATTGGAGAGCGATTAGAGAGATAAATGGTACATGAAATCGCTTCAACCTAAAACTCTTTGGGCATGTTGTTACTCTTAGGTATGTACCTTGCCATGTTAAGAATTGTTCGATTCTTCCTCTCGACAACATCATTTTATTATGGTATTCTATGGACTATGAGAGGATGCCGAATATCAGGATTTTCATAAAATTTTCTGAATTCATTGGAAGTAAATTCACCTCCTAGATCCATTCTAAGATCCTTGATCTCATAACCATTCTTCTTCTCCATAAGTATTTTGAAATTTTTGAATACTTCAAAACCATTTGATTTCATTTTCAAGAAATACACCCAAGTTTTCCTGCTATAATCATCAATAAAAAATAAAAAATATCTATTTTTATCAAGAGATAGAGGTTTGATAGGACCACATACATCGATATGAATAAGTTAAAGTGGCTTGGTGGCTCTTGATGTGGCTTGCTTGGGGAAGCTCTTCCTTGCACGCTTACCAAGCAAACATGCTTCACATAGTCGATTTGGATGGTCAATTTTTGGAACACCTTTCGCCATCTTTTTTTCCTTCTAATTCTTTGATTCTGCCAAAATTCAAATGGCCAAATCTCATGGGCCAAAGCCATGAAGAGTCTTCTACACAAATTTTCAAGCAAATGGCTTTGATTGTTTGTAATTTCAATAAAAAATATTCTATTCTTGGTTATAGATACTTTGGCAATGAGATTAGCTTTTTGATCTCTTAGCCAAAAATTACGACCCTCCATAAAAACTTTATAGCCCTTTTCAAATAATTGTCCCAAACTTAAGATATTACTTTTTAACTTTGGGATGAAGTATACATCGAAAATCATCCTATGGCCCTCATATTTTAATTGTATTAAAATATTACCTTTGCCTTTAATATCCACCTTAGAAGAGTCTTCAAAAGTGACATAGCCAAATTGTTCCTGTCACTGGTAATGTAATTACTTGTGCCATTGTCAAGATACCACATGTTTCCATTAGCTTTATCTTTTTTCTTGATAGCAAGTAATAGGATCGATTCCTCCATATCTTCTTGGTTCTCTACTAGATTTGTTTCTTCATTGATCTTTTTGCCATGACACTGTCAAAAGAAGTGCCTAACTTTATCACAAAAATAGCACTCAATATGAGACTTGTCAAGTCTCCTTTCATAGCTCCCACCATAGCTTCCTCTGCCTCTTCCTCTATCATGGCCTCTATAGGAATTTTGGCTTTGATAGGAAGAGTTTTGCTCATCTCTTCCTATTTCATGGCTATGGCCATGGCCATGATCATAACCTCTTCTATGGGGTTGGCTCCTTACATCTGTCATGACTATCTCATTTAGCTTTGAGAGAGAGCTTTGCTTACAAAACTTGCTCCATGCCATCTTGCTTGCCTTTGTTCAACTTTTCTTCATAAGCATATAGAGATCCGTTCAATTGATCAATGGACATGGCATCTAAATCCTTGGACTCTTCAATGGCAACAACAATATGCTCAAACTTTGAATTAAGCAAGTAAAAAATCTTCTCCATAACACGAACATCTTGAATATCTTCACCGAGTCTCTTCATGCAATTCACAACCATTAAGACATGTGAGAAATCATCTGACATGATCTCAATGGCTTTTATCTAGAGTCCCTCAAACTCAGCCCTTGGAGTTTGAAGATGAACTTTTTTTACTTTATCCACTCCCTTGAAGAAAGTTATAAGAATCTCCCATGCTTGCTTGGCATTGGTTGCATTAGTCACCTTCTCGAATATGTCATCATCCAAACCTTGATGGATGAGGGTGAGAGCACTTTAATCATTCTTTCTTTTCTTTTGTAAAGCTACATTTTGAGCTTGATCCAACTCTGCTTCATTTTTAGGTACAATAACAAAGCCTTGGTCAACAATCTTCCATACTCCATGAGAGCCAAAAATTGTCTTTATTCCAATTGCCCAATTCTTATAGTTAAGTTTGGTGAAACGAGAAAATTGAAAGGGATATGATGTACCCTTTGAAGCCATCCTCTCCAAGAACCTAGCTCTGATACTACTTTATTGGAAGGTGATGGGTACACTCACTTATTCATATAAGAAGAGAAGAAGAAGTTGAAGAAGTAATACTTTGTTTAATTGAACTCTCACACAATTTTTGATACAAAGTACATTATATAATACTCTAATGAATTTTTCAGACTTTATTGAAAGATATAAAATGACATTAAATTCTAGTAATAAATATAGCAGAGAAATCAAAGTTTTTATTCCAACAATTTCTCAATTTTGACAGTCAGTACAGATACATTTCACAAAAATAGACATACTTTCTCTATAAAACTCTAATTCATGCACCATTTGAAGCATTGAAAACTAGACTCGAAGAGGTTTCCAACCATATCTTATTTGACTATATTTACTGTAGAATTTAAAGAAAAACCGTCCATATAAGACACCCTAAAATCTAATTTTATAGAATATAGTAAGAACTAAGTTTATTTTTCAACAGTTGATTTAGATTTTCTATTATCGTCCACAACGTTTCAGACATCACCTAGCTCTAATACCAAATTATAGACCCATGATATTGCTCGAACATCAATCATCCTTGACATCACAAGCATCTTAATACCATATTGTGGAAGCTCCTGATCTTTAGCACAGACTTAAAAGAATCTGTGACGTTCTCTATGGGCAGCACACTATCGATTCTCCACCTAAATCTATGATGGAGCGCCTTCCTTCTTGGGCTTGAGGGAGATGCCTCCTTCTCTAGGGCTTCTTCAAGAATCTTAGGACAGTAACTCTAGAGAGAAGAGAAGAAGAGAATTGAGAAAGAAAAGATCTGTATTAATTTTAACCTTAAAAACCCTAATACAACCTATGTATTTATACATAGCCATTAGATCCGACCAAAAAACTTTCTGATTAATCCAATATATAAAAGCACTCACCGAACCTATGTACACTCATATCTCCCATGCTCTCATCCTCTAGATCTAGATCCGATCCATATATGAATTAGCCTCCTTAAGATCTCTCAAATCAGGCCTTAAGACCCCTAGGATCATCCCAGACCCTAATCCAAAATAGATACTCATATAACTTTGCCCGCACACTAAGCCGACTAAGTTTTACTGGGTCGGCTCAATCTGAAACTGAGCCTGTCCAGTCCTGTGCCGTGCCAGCAGTTTCGAACGCACAGTTCTCTATTTTGCCTGTACACTGAGACTTAGTCGATCCAATTTTGGACTGAGCCAACTAATCTATAGAAAATCTTTTTTCTACAGTCTTGATTCTTCAGTTTTGGTTCCTTGCTTCACCTTGTGTCCCAAATCTTCGAAGCACCAATCAAGCCCCTAAAATCTTCAGAGCCATCATCGTGACTCCTTCTGTGGCCTTCCAAGGTTTGGAAGCACCATAAATCCTCACAATCTCCATCTTGGTGCCTCAAGCCTTGGCAAATCCCTCGACAATGATCTTCTGCATGATTTCGCTGTCCCTGTGCACTCGACAGCTCCTTACGCAATCATCAGCTTCATCAATTCTCTTCAACTATTGTGCATCCTTGAGGCCTTTGGGATGACCACCTCCACCACTAAAGACCTACGCTTGCTTCTTGGCACCATCCTAGAATTATAGAATTCCTTCTGTTTAGCAGCTGCATCACTTTCTTTAAACTTTTTTGAAGAACCTATAGCATTTTTGCACTAGCACATGCTGTACCATCTGACACGATCTCCTCAGAGCTACATCTGTCCATTTGCACGCACCGCTCTACCTAGAACTGTGCATCACCGGTGCTCTGAATTCATGCTAAATTTTCTCTCCACTTATGAAGTTACCACTGCGAAGCTCCACCTATATCCGAAGTCCACCTAATATCGCAGAAGCTGACTCTGTCATCGAGTCCCTTGAGGCCAACCACTCAATACTATACTGCTGAGCCTGTCGCTGTACCTCAAACACCATCATCGCCCCTTCGAACCCTCTGCACTCTGCGGCCTTCTTTGAAGCTGTTTTGGATACCTCCGCAATCTATGGGTACCTCTGAAACTCAAGAGCTCATCCAACTCTTCTGAAACCAGCGGTTGAAACCTACAAAATTTCATCCTAGTCCTTTTTTTCTACTCTTACACTAGCCATTACTTTAGTTGCACCCGGAGAATCATCCTCCATCTGAATCATGACTCTCCCTGATGTTTCTACAGAAAAAAATCTGATCCATAATACTTCCAGCTGTCCGAGACCTCCTGATGCTTTCTAAGACCTCTTAGCTCTTCCTGAAATCTGCTCCTGATCTTTCTGAGATACCACTAACACTCTCTGCTAAAATACACTCCTCGGCTACTATACCACCAAGCCTTTCTCAACCTCGTGCCTCTAGGAAAGCGATTTTACAGCACTCCAGTGCTCCCTTACTCATCTCTGCGCTGCTCTACAGTCGCTCAGTCCTAATCTGTTGGACCTCCATGGATCATCCATCTCCATCACTCTCAAGACTTCGTAAATCCATGCTCCGATCGAATCACTGAATACATCTTCGATTACTTCCCCACCTTCCAGACATCGAAGGATGTATAGTCGCTTCTTCAGCATTTCTTCAATCATTATTTCTTGAAAAATCTTTCTTCAACAGTCCTACACTATCCATCTTTCTAGAGAATCCTGATTCTCTCTGCTGAGATACCTTCCTCGACTGCTGTATCGTCGAGCCTTTCTCAGCCCTGCATCTCTAGAAAAATGCTACTGCAGCACTCTGATGCTCCCTACCTGTCATATTGAAGGAAAATTCTGATTTTTCAATCCAGGTTCGTTCAGATCTGATCAGATCAAGAGATATATTTTAAAAAAAATTTTCTTGATCCCAATTAGATCTTGATATATTTCAGATCTAATTATTATTATTTTAAAAATCAAAATAACATTAGATAAATTAAGTCAGATTTAACTTACCTTGATATGGATAATCCTATTACCCATTGATGATCCTGTATGCAGTGGAAGGTTCTGGATCTAGCCACGCAAGTGCCTGGCCTCTACCGATATCCACTCAGATTGGATCTAGAGATCCTCTTCTTCTCTATCACATCTCCAAAAATCAGATCTGGATCTGATCTAGAGGATTTTCAAAACTCCTTTTAAAGATCAGCAGTCATCCTTTACAGCAGTGCAGCCTTCTAGCTTTTACTTGCCTTTCTCTTATCTAGATTGCACCAACCAAGGTCCAAAACCCTTTTGGACGTGGAGAGGAGAGGGAGAAGGTGGTTTGGCATGGAGGAAGAGGGGAGAGGTAGGCTTGCGACGTGGAAAATTATGATTCAATCATTATCTGAGTTGGGCGCAGGGTCTTATTTATAGACTGACTGTGATCCAACTTCTCTGCTTTCAACCAATCACAACTCTTTGTGAAATCAGATCTAAATCTGATTGGTGAAAATAGAGTCCCCTGGATTCCTCCTTAGAGGGCGCCTAAGATCAGTCAAAGTTAGTTCTTAGGAGAACTCTAATTGGAATCCAAAAAGGAGATGAAGTTCCTATCCAATAGGGACTCCTAGGCGCCTCCAACTTGGGCACACGCCTAGGATGGTGTGCGCCCTCCTTCTTGCCAAGTTCTGACAGGGGGACAAGCCCCCACCAGCTCTCCAATAGGTGCGTGATATGTGATCAAAAGTCAAAGTATCGATGGTCAATATTTGACCAGTCAAAGGTAGACTTTTGACCAAAGTCAAAGAACAAAAAATGGATAGGTGACCAAAAATGGCAGGTAATGTCTTACAAAATAAGACAACCTTTTCTGACTTGGACAACCTCCAGTCAGACCATATGAAGGCCTCTGATTGAGCACAAACTCCTTTGGCTCAGACAGGATAACTTATTTATGATAGCAAAAGAAGAACGTTAGGTTCAATCGAGTGCTAGCACGATTTTCTTGAACCTAATTGAATCTCATTCAGATCAATTGAACTGGATCAGTTCAATTGATGATCACCAGATTCAAACCCTTGTTTGTGTGACCCAGTTAGGTTCAGTTCTGTATGGTAATGGGATATGTCATGATCTCTATCATCGACATCATCGAAACTCCTTTCGATGGATCAGAACTCTTCTGATTCGAACAGCTAGAATGATCGATCATCTAAATCATTCTAATTGCTCCCAAAATCCACCAGTGATCCTAGCAGTATATGGTGGCAACCCATCAGAGCTGAATGCGAACCTCTTGGTGCAGCTACCTATGTGATTAAGTCCTTCTATCTTGAGCTCCGATCAGATTAGGGTTAAGGTAAACTCGTCAAACCCTAGTTTCTGTCATATGATGTAATCATTCGATTCAAGTCCGATGTGAAAATCTAAATAGAAACTCTTTCTATTATTTCACTCTACCATGGCCATAGGCTTTTGGACTTGATTCTCATGATCATCATAGGGCTGCTCCTCTACCATCGAGGTAGATAGATTCCATCTTGATGCTATCCAGTTCCTATAATGAACATGCTATAGCCAACATACACCTCAGGATTTCATATGGCTAGAAGATCGAGTAATGGTGTAGTCAAACTATAATACCCTTAAGGTGAACTGTCGATGCACCTCAGGTCAAAGAATCAGACACACTACTGCAGCATCGAGTCAGTCATTGACGAGAAGGTAGACTCCCTAATGACTACTCGAGGTGGTCACGCTCAGTGCCCTCGTTCTCTAATGAGTACCTGTACTCTCACTTCGGTGTCTCCACACCATAGACTCAAGACTCATCTACTAAAGAGAAGCGATTGTACACCAACCTTTCAGATCAATCACCATCCTCATGATGATCCTATGGTCGGGAGCATTTTATGAGTTAATAATGATTATTCATGTCTTAAATTTTCAACTCTTGAAAATATGAATTATCATTACCATTAACTCAAAGGATGTATCACAGACACTTAATACACATATGTGATAGAAAATAACCCATTTTATTTATTATAGTCAAAATTATAATTTTGCCCTTAGAAGTGTATTACAAGTGTCAGCCAATTCTGGCTTCTAGGGCACATATATCTAACAATCTCCCACTTATCCTAAAGCCAATTGGCTACAAGTCTAAGTCCCATCTTCTCAAGGTGGACTTCGATCTTCTGCTGGCCCAACGACTTTGTAAGTGGGTCTACCACATTGTCTGTGGAGTTGACTCTCTTGACCTTGACATAATTCTTTTCGAGGTAATCACGGATGAGGTGGTATCGTCGCTCAATATGCTTGAATTTCTGATGAGACCTCGGCTCCTTAGCAAGGGCTATGGCGCCATTGTTATCGCAGTATAGAGGAATGGCATCTGATGGCATTACTCCAATTTCTGCAGCAAACTTCTTGTACCAGAATGCTTTCTTCACAGCCTCTGATGCAGCGATATATTCTGCTTCCATGGTGGAATCTGCTATCATCGTTTGCTTGAAACTCTTCCAGCTGACAGCACCATCATTGCACATAAACAGACTTTCAGATGTCGACTTTCGATCATCTATATCGGACATGAAATTCGAGTCTATGTATCCCTGGACTTGGAGTTCTCCATTACCAAAGATCAACATCATATCCTTAGTTCTTCTTAAGTACTTAAGGATACATTTCACAGAAGTCCAGTGTTCTTTATCTGAATTTGACTGATATCTACTTATGACACTCACAGCATGGGCTATATCAGGTCGTGTACATAGCATGGCATACATGAGGCTCCCTATTGCAGAAGCATAAGGGATCTTGCTCATGCATTCTATTTTCTCAGGTGTGCTGCGGCATATCTTCTTGGAAAGATGAATACCATGTCTGAAGGATATTAATCCCCTCTTAGAGTTTTCCATACTAAACCTCTTTAGTACTTTCTCTATGTACATCTTCTGTGAAAGTCCTAGCATCCTATTCGGTCTATCCCTATAGACCTTAATTCCTAGAATAAAGGATGCTTCACCTAGGTCTTTCATGGAGAATTCCTTGGACAACCATATTTTAACTGTTGTTAACATGGAAATATCATTCCCAATAAGAAGGATGTTATCCACGTACAATACGAGGAAGACAACAGCGCTCCCACTGACCCTTTTGAAAACACACGGTTCCTCTTTATTTTTGATGAAACCAAACATTTTGATCACATCATTGAAACGAGTGTTCCAGCTCCGAGATGCTTGCTTAAGTCCATATATGGACCTTTGCAGCTTGCAAACCTTGTGATCAGTATCACTGGATGTGAAACCTAGCGGCTGTTTCATATAGATATCTTCCTCAAGATATCCATTCAAGAACACCATTTTCACATCCATTTGCCATATTTCATAATCGAAATAGGCTACAACGGCAAGCAATGTGCGGATGGATTTCAGCATAGCCACTGGGGAAAAGGTATCCTGATAGTCAATGCCTTCGCGTTGACTATAACCTTTTGCCACTAGTCTAGCCTTGAATGTCTCCACATTCCCATCTGCACCAATCTTTCTTTTGAAGATTCATTTACACCCAATAGGTACTATACCTTCTGGTGGATCTACCAAGGTCCAGACTTGGTTTGAGTGCATCGAGTCAATTTCTGACTGCATTGCCTCTAGCCATTTCTCGGAAGTCGATATCTGATATCGCCCCGTTGTAGGTTTTGAGATCATCACCATGAGCACCATTGCCTACGAGGAACGTTTTCTCTACTTTCTCTGAAATAATACCTAAGTATCTCTCAGGAGGACGAAAAACTCTTTCCGATCTACGAGGTGGAGGAGGTAGTATTCTTATTGGCTCAACTGATTTGGTTCCAATTGGTCCTTAGCTCATTGTACTTATGAGACTTTCTCATCAAGCTTGATCTGCTTTCCAATGCCTGCTATCTTGAATAAACTATTTTTCAAGAAAGATGGCATGTCGACTCACAATCACATTGTGGTCTTCTGGAATGTAGAAATAGTATCCTAATGACTCTTTAGGATATCCTATGAATCAAGCTCTAAAGGACCTAAACTCTAACTTGTCCGCTTGTTGTCTTTTGACATGAGCCGGACAACCCCAAATTCTGAGATGACTCAGACTTGGTTTCTTACCATGTCATATCTCATACGGTGTGGTAGGAACGGTTTTAGAGGGAACCCTATTCAGTAGATAAATTGAAGTTAACAATGAGTGTCCCCAAAGAAAATCAGGGAGGTCTGTGAAGCTCATCATGGATCGAACCATATCTAATAGGATCCGATTTCTCCATTCTGAAATTCCGTTGAGTTGAGGTGTTCCTGGTGGAGTCCATTGAGAGACTATGCCATTTTTTTTTAGATAGTCTAGAAATTCCCGACTAAGGTATTCACCTCCTCGATCTGATCGAAGAATCTTAATGGATTTTCCAGTTTATTTTTCTACTTCATGTCTGAATTCTTTGAACTTTTCAAAAGCTTCAGACTTATGTCTCATAAGATACACATACCCATACCTAGATAAATCATCGATAAAGATAATGAAGTAGACAAAATTGCCTCTAGTCGGCACATCAAATGGGCCGCACACATCAGTATGTACTAGGGCAAAGAGATCTGTGGCCCTCTCCCCATGTCCAACAAAAGAGAGTTTAGTCATTTTGCCTTGAAGATAAGATTCACAAGTTGGATATGACTCGGAAGTCAATGGACTCAATAGCCCATTTTTCTCCAATTTGTTGATCCTATCTTTTGCTATATGACCTAATCTCAGGTGCCATAGATACCTATCATTTGGACTATCCCTAGGTCATTTGGCATTCACGTTTTGCTCGATAGTTAGAACAGGTACATCAATATGTAGCTGATAAAGACCATTAATAAGGAAAACCATTTGCAATTTTATTTCTTTCATAAAGAATGTTACAATGGTCCTTAAAGAAGGTAATCACATAACCTTCTAGTGCTAAGCATGAAACAGAAATTAAATTCCTGCTAGCTGCAGGCACATAATAACAGTCTTTTAAAACTAAGTCTAAACCAGATGGTAATCGAAGAGGGTATGTTCCCACGGCTACTGCAGCAACTCTTGCACTATTACCGATGCATAGGATCATGTCTCCATCCCTCAGCCTTCTACTATCCTCAAGATCGTGCATAGAAGTGCACAAATGAGCACTAAAACCAGAGTCAAGCACCCAACTGGATGCAGAAGAAATCATAAGGTTAGACTCAATAACGAGCATACCTCCAGAAGGACCTTCCTTCTTATTCTTTAGGGTGGTCAGGTAAGTAGGGCAGTTCCGCTTCCAATGGTCGTCGCTATTGCAATAAAAATACTTTCCTTTGCCAGCGGTCTTTTTCTTTGGTTCTACCTTCTTTTTCTTTGCTCCTTCCATCTTCTATTTTTTTGCAGACTTTTTTTTCTTTTCATAAGACTTTCTTTTGAAAGAAGTCTATTCATAGCAAGAACTGAGCCTTTAGAATCTTTCATAGAAAGCTCAGCGGTGACCAGCATATTCATTAATTCGGCCAAGGAATTTTGAAGTTTATGTATGTGGTAATTCATGATGAATTGCCCATATGCATCAGTCAAGGATTGCAGAATAACATCGTTCTGTAGATCCAAGTCCAACTTCACATCGAGCTTCTCAAGCTCTTCCATGTCCTTGGTCATCGTCAGACAGTGATCTTGGACTGACTACCCATCACGCATCTTAGCCTTAAAAAATTATTTCATGACTTGATATTTGGTTGCGCGACCCTGTTCACCAAACATCTCCTGCAGGTGAGCCAACATTTGGCGAGCAGTCCCGATATCCTCATGTTGGCGCTGGAGCTCATCAGACATCGAGTCCAACATGTAATATCTGGCCTTATTATCTTCATCTATCCATTTTTTCAAAGACACTCTCTGTTCAATAGATGGATGGATTGGTAAAGTGGGAGGATCCTGGTCCAGTACATGGGTTAACTTCTTAGAATCCAAAACTATTTTATAGTTCCTGAGCCAATCTTTATAATTGGGTCCAGTCAGTCCATATGTGTCTAGGATATGTGCCAATGGATTGGACGCAGATATTTTTCTATAGAGAGTCAGAGATTCTAGTTAGATACTGTAATTATGACTTGACCAATTTGTTTAGAGATTTTATTTTTAAATAAATTAGCTTTCACTATTTTTTTGGATCCCTACACTCCCTCTGTAGATATGCGAAAATCTTTATGATTAATGATTTCTAATGGGTGGTGCGGTCTCACCAACTGACTCATCATCTCACCTAACAATTATTGGTGATGGGTTAGCCAATGAGTGAATAACTCTTATTCAATGATTCTTTAATCATGGTGCACCCAAACTTGATCTCTAATTTATGAATCTCACCGTATCCGGAATATTGATCCACTCCTTAGTTAAATCAGATCCACCATTTGCATAGACTGAGTTCCTAATTGAGTCTCTCACCATATCCAAAATATTGAGCCCAACTCATCCTCCAACCCATAGCATCCAATGCCTAATAGACATGGTTGCATCTTTTTGGTGCAACTGAGCCACTGTATCCAGTCGAGAATAATCAACCCCAGGAAGGGCCCGTACATCTACATTGGTGGAAGACCTCAGACTTAATCTTTTCTTAGAGAGAATTGATTAAGATCTCATTAAACTAGACTTATCATAGTCATAATAATTATGACTAACCTAGTGGCATGGGTTAGCTCGGATTATTGACCACCTCATATCAGAATTGTATCAATAGATATGGTCAGGTAAGTGAGACCGGTGGAAAGAATATGCCATTAACTTGTATAAGAATGTATTCAGATCGAGTAGCTTTCAATTAAAAATCAGTCGATCGTATGTGCCAAACTTATCTTAGACACCAAATTATTGAGCCAGAATCAATTGGGTTAGCCTACAATTCAGACTCTAACCTCTGAGCCTAATTAGGTCTTGCTTGATCGTGACTCGATCTTGACCCAGACTTAATCCTATTAGGTCGGTCAATTTAAGCATTATTGATCCCATCTAACCAACTCTTGATTCGGTTTGATCAACCGCTTAGACTTAATTGAGCTACCCAAGCTCGAACCCAATATTATGAATATGTCTTAGATCTGAAATTCTCAATTTTAGATCTAATTGATATTTTATAATCTTAATTTTTAATTAAGTAGGGTTCATAAATAAAATATGCACAATAAATCCTAGGATTTCAGGATCTAGGATTTTGCAGAAAGTAAGTTTTGGGTTTTTGATTAAGGATGAATACGCAGCACCCCTACATATCATAAGAACACCCCATCGAATGGAAAGAGAGGGCCTTTAAACCCATCTTCATTCTTATGACCGGACGGTCAAGAGGAACACCTTAATCAGGAACATGCAATACTACAAAACAGTTTTAAATCTATATCATATATCTCATATACAAATCAGATCTAATTATGGCATATTTTACATACATCTCATGTATCGAATCATGCATATTTTCAGATCTAAATTATCTCATAATAATCTAAAAAAATTAGATTTAAATTGATCTAATCAAAATAAATTCTAATCTAGACAATTATATAGAACTATTCTACAACTAGTCTAGACATGCATCAATCATATCTCATATGATATTTAAAATTAAATAATTTTTATTTACTATTTTTTAGATATTATTATAATCATTATAATATCAAAAAATAGTAAATAAATAGATTTAAAATATGATTTAATCAGATTAAATCAAAAACATGCAAGACTATTCTATAGAACTATTCTATTTTAGAACTAGTCATGCATATTTTCTAATCTTAAATTCAAATCATTTAATTTTAATTTTTTCTAATTTTAGATCTGATCACATCTCATGTGACATCTAAAATTATTTATTTTCTAATTAAAATAAATTTAAAATCAAATTTAAATACTTTTAGAACCTTGGCTCTGATACCAGTTGAAGAAAAATTCTGATTTTTCGGTCAAGGTTCGTTCAGGTCTGATCAGATCAAGAGATATATTTTAAAAAATTTTCTCTTAATTCTAATCAGATCTTGATATATTTTAGATCTGATTATTATTATTTTAGAAATTAAAATAAAATTAGATAAATTAAGTCAGATTTAACTTACCTTGATATGGGTAATCCTATTACCCGTTGATGATCCTGTATGCAGCGGAAGGTTCTGGATCTAGCCACGCAAGTGTCTAGCCTCTACCGATATCTACTCAGGCTGGATCTGGAGATCCTCTTCTTCTCTATTACGTCTCCAAAAATCAGATCTGGATCTAATCTGGAGGATCTTCAAAACTTCTTTTGAAGATCAACAGTCGTCCTTTGCAGCAGCGCAGCCTTCTAGCTTTTACTCGCCTTTCTCTTATCTAGATTGTACCAACCAAGGTCCAAAACCCTTTTGGATGTGGAGAGAAGAGGGAGAAGGTGGTTTGGCATGGAGGAAGAGGGGAGAGGCAGCCTTGGGGCATGGGAAATTATGATTCAATCATTATCTGAGTTGGACGCAGGGTCTTATTTATAGACTGACTGTGATCCAATTTCTCTTCTTTCCAACCAATCACAACTCTTTATGAAATCAGATCTAAATCTGATTGGTGGGAATATAGTCTCCTAGATTTCTCCTTAGAGGGTGCCTAAGATCAGTCAAAGTTGGTTCTTAGGAGAACTCTAATTGGAATCCAAAAAGGAGATGGAGTCCTTGTCCAACAGGGACTCCTAGGCGCCTCCAACTTGGGCACACGCCTAGGGTGGCGTGCGCCCTCCTCCTTGCTAGATTCTGGCAGGGGGACAAGCCCCCACCAACTCTCCAATAGGTGCATAACATGTGGTCAAAAGTCAAAGTATCAATGGTCAATATTTGACCAGTCAAAGATAGACTTTTGACCAAAGTCAAAGAACAAGAAATGGTAGGTGACCAAAAATGGCAGGTAATGTCTTACAAAATAAGACAATCTTTTTTGACTTGGACAACCTCCAGTCAGACCATATGAAGGCCTCTGATTGAGCACAAACTCCTTTGGCTCAGACAGGATAACTTATTTATGATAGCAAAAGAAGAACGTTAGGTTCAATCGAGTGCTAGCATGATTTTCTTGAACCTAATTGAATCTCATTCAGATCAATTGAACTGGATTAGTTCAATTGATGATCACCAGATTCAAACTCTTATTTGTGTGACCCAGTTAGGTTCAATTCTGTATGGTAATGGAGATATGTCATGATCTCTATCATCGACATCATCGAAACTCCTTTCGATGGATCAGAACTCTTCTGATTCGAACAGCTAGAATGATCGATCATCTAAATCATTCTAATTGCTCCCAAAATCCATCAGTGATACCTAGCAGTATATGGTGGCAACCCATCAGAGCTGAATGCGAACCTCTTGGTGCAGCTACCTATGTGATTAAGTCTTTCTATCTTGAGCTCCGATCAGATTAGGGTTAAGGTAAACTCGTCAAACCCTAGTTTCTATCATATGATGTAATCATTCGATTCAAGTTCGATGTGAAAATCTAAATAGAAACTCTTTCTATTATTTCACTCTGCCATGGCCATGGGCTTCTGGACTTGATTCTCATGATCATCATAGGGCTGCTCCTCTACCATCGAGGTAGATAGATTCCATCTTGATGCTATCCAGTTCCTACAATGAACATGTTATAGCCAACATACACCTCAGGATTCCATATGGCTAGGAGACCGAGTAATGGTGTAGTCAAACTATAACACCCTCAAGGTGAACTGCCGATGCACCTCAGGTCAAAGAACCAGACACACTACTGCAGCATCGAGTCAGTCATTGACGAGAAGGTAGACTCCCTAATGACTACTCGAGGTGGTCACGCTCAGTGCCCTCATTCTCTAACGAGTATCTGTACTCTCGCTCTGGTGTCTCCACACCATAGACTCAAGACTGATCTACTAAAGAGAAGCGATTATACACCAACCTTCCAGATCAATCACCATCCTCATGATGATCCTATGGTCGGGAGCATTTTATGAGTTAACAATGATTATTCATGTCTTAAATTTTCAACTCTTGAAAATATGAATTATCATTACCATTAACTCAAAGGATGTATCACAGACACTTAATACACATATGTAATAGAAAACAACCCATTTTATTTATTATAGTCATAATTATAATTTTGCCCTTAGAAGTGTATTATAAGTATCAACCAATTCTGGCTTCTAGGGCACATATATCTAACACATATAACCGTCATATACCTCAATTTTTTCACCAAGATCGATCAGCAAATCATGCATCAAATCCTTCCACCTCGAGAAAATATCTTCCTATTAATCCTCTCAACCTCCACCTTCAACCCGCTACTCCCGGTTGGCCAAACCACAGCAATAACAAGATAGATTTGAGACATACCATAAAATTTTTGTGTACATTTTTGATTTCATCTTGTACGATTTTTTCTTTCCTTCCATGCACCATCAGACTCTGAAACTTGGCTCTTCTACGCACCATCAGACTCTGAAATTTGGCTCTTATATGCACCATCAGACTCTGAAACTGGCTCTAAAACCTGACTCTGATACCATATTATCGTCCACAATATTTTAGGCATCATGATATCAAATTATAGACCCATGATATCGCTCGAACGTCAATTATCCTTGACATCACAGGCACTCCGATATCATGTTGCAAAAGCTCCTGATCTTTAGTATGGATCTGAAGAAATCTATGACGTTCTCTATAAGTAGCACACCACCGATCCTCCACTTGGATCTGTGATGGGGCGTCTTCCTCCTTGGGCTTGAGGAAGATGCCTTCCTTCTCTAGGACTTCTTCAAAAACCCTAGGACGGCAACTCTAAAGAAAAGAGAAGAAGAGAGTTGAGGGAGAAAAGGTCTGTATTGATTTCAACCTTGAAAATTCTAATACAACCTATGTATTTATACATAGCCATTAGATCTAATAAAAAAACTTTCCGGCTAACCCAATACATAAAAGCACTCACCGAGCCCATGTACACCCATGTCTCCCATGCTCTGATCCTCTGGATGTAGACTCAACCCATACATGAATTAACCCTCTTAAGACCTCTCAAACCAGGCCTTAAGACCCCTAGGATCATCCCAGACCTTAGCCCAAAATAGACCCTCGCGTAACTCTGCCCGTGCACTGAGCCGACTCAGTTTCAGCACTGAGCCGGCTAAGTTCCACTAGGTCGACTCAGTCTAAAATCAGACTGAACCGGCCTAGTCTTGTACCGTGCCAGGAGTTCCAAACACAGCTTTCTGTTTTGCCTGTGCACTGAAACTTAGCCGATCTAATTTTGGACTGAGCCGGCTAACCAGCAAAAATTTTTTTTTTGCAATCTTGATTCCTCGACTTTGATTTCTTACTTTATCTTATATCCCAGATCTCCGAAGCACCAATCAAACCCCTAGAATCTCCGAAGCCATCATCATGACTTCTTCCGTGGCCTCCGAAGACTTGGAAGCACCACAAATCCTCACATTTTCTCACATAGCTTGTAGTATAGAATCACTAATAATTATGTAGGTGATATTTATTTGACTATCTTTAAATTTTCTCTCTAGTCTCTATACATATGAAAGTAATCAAATGTCATTAGTGATGCATGTCCAAGAACTAGGAATAGCTAATCCTAAAAATTCAAGTTTCATTACAAAAAATGAGTGCAAAGTGCCATGTATGCTAAGGAAAATTTGTGACTCCAAAGAAAATCTCCAAAATAAATAATAGACAAAATTATTCTATAATTAATGCATCATATGATGCTGCTGAACCAAACATTTTCAGGTGTACCTTGCTCAACAAACGTGAAGCACTTTACATGGTAACATAGGTATGAATGCAACTTCTAAAATGAAGTTGAACTACCTCAACGAAGAAACCTTTTTTGGAAATAATGGTAATGATGGACCAAAATCTTATATTGAAAAACTTCAAATATTCTCACAAAAGACAAAAATGGAGCCAAAATTTTGTATAAAACTCCCTTTGTGCCCTATTTGTAGAATTAGGAGCCAAATTTGGTCGACTTGAAATATAGCCTAATAATGCTTATATCTCTATATTCAACGCAAAAGCAGTGGTATAGTCATACAAAAATCTCAATAAAAAAATTTAGAAGATGGCATCAATGGAGCTATTGAGAGAGCTAGTTCTTGGGATTGCAATATTATGAAATGATGAATGACTAAAAATAATAGTTTGTCAGCTTCTCTATGCTCATAATGGTCACAAATACAAGGATCTACAAGATACGAAGGAAAATATTTCAGAAGAGTAGGAGGCTTTGATGATACCTTGCTTCAGGTGTGCGTCCCATGGCAAGTTTCAGTGGAGCCTGTCAAGCCACAAGAGGTAGGAGTCTAGACTGGACGTGAACACAAAGATGGTGCCATCTAGATATGCGTGCATATATAACCTAGCTACATCTTGTTTTAGACATAGTCCATTTGATGTTATAGAGATGGACCACCTGTTAGATAACCTAACATATGCACAAATAGGGCTATAGTACACCAGTTATACCTCTCCTCAAAATGGAGGTTTTATGTTCGAACTCTTGCTTGGTTGTAAAATCCAAAACATCACTTTTTCTGGATCTTATTGCTTTAAAAAAAATATTTTCGGCATTTAGATGGTTGCAAAGTTGGAGTGAGGGCACATCCATGAAACCTGCATGGGACTGCATGGTCATGATGGTCTGTCAGACGTTGTGGAAGGAATGGAATGGAAGATAATTTTGCTTCAAGGCAAATACACACCTCAGAGTTTTAGCTCAATACATCTCAACTTTAGAGGCTTGGGTCTCGACACAAAAAAACCGAAACTTCCAATTATAGCGCTTTTAAATAAGCTCAAATGTGGACATATAACCTTTCATTACTTTTGATGGCCAGGGGTTGCCTTGCTTTAGCTCAAAGCCAGGTTCATGTGATGACTAACTCGATTCATTCATAGGGGTTTCTTGTACATTCTTCTTTTTTGCTAAGAATCTGGGTGGTTATACCTTCCCTTCTCATAAAAAAAATAAAAAAAAAAAAAAAAGGGTTGGAGTGAGGACTTGTCCTAGTATTCTTACGTCTTAGCAACTGAAAATTTTAAGCCAATTCCTGATTAGATGTTTTGAAGAAATATGAATCTGAATAATTTCCCTTCTCTCTCTTTATAAGAAAAAACTATAAAATCAAATTCATAAGCAACTGAATGCGACTTATGGATAGATCACTATAGAATAGGTTGGAAAATTTATTGGAAACTTGGACATGGAAGTGTAAGCCATTCCGTAACAAAAGTTCTCGTTCCCCTCCATGCGTATTTAGTTGTCAGGAAGCAACGCTATCTTAGTATATTACCTGGAAACAAGGGCATAACTTGTCCGCCCACTTTTGACATGGTACTGAAACCCAAATTCTTGTTCGCCAAAACAAAATTAGAATGAAAACTTATAATATTACAAGCATTTAGACAATAAATAGATAAATAAATAAATTTGAATTGGATTGGGCAAGTGTACTTAACTTATTGAAATGGGTGAACTGGGATAAATAGCTAGCTCCTTATAATTGTATTATTAAGCAATTGTAGCGCTGGATAAGAAGTTGACCAACACCAACAGAAGTTGAGGCACAAATCTAAATGGAGCTTCAGCAACTAGCTAATACCAGCATTGAGCAACAAAAGGACATGTAAAAATAGCATGTTGGCAGTCCTCCATGCACTCATCACATAGATCACAATAGAGTAAATCTGTATGAAGAATGCCCTTTGGGTTCAAAATATTTTTGCAAAAATTTTTTGGCCATAGAAGTTTCCACCAAAAATATTTCACCTTTATAGGGACTTTCAGTCTCCAATCCTAGTTAAATTGGCTGTATCAGCATATAATAGGCACTTTCAGTACATGATACATATCCCTTGCTGAGATATAATTAACTCCACTTGCACCTCACCTGAGCTAATCAGGCCAAGTTCCTTGTACAACGGGGATTTGGTAAATGTAGGTCATCATTTTAGTATTAAAACACCTAGTCAACCAATCAAAATCCCATCTTGTATCTAGAATTATGATATTAAAAACCTGTAAGGGTCCGTTTGGATAAATGGGTTGAAAATTTCATTGGATCATTGGATTGGACCAATATAATCAGTTAGAAATAGGCTCTGTGGGCTAGATCATCTCTGTAAGTATTCATGACGAATATGTTAGTGGGCTAGTCTAGATCCTATAGAAATAAAAAATTGATCTCAGCAGTTCATTTTTTTATCCTAAATAGCTAAACACTCTCCAGGTTTCTTATAAGATAGCCAAGAGCATTAGAATTTGCATTTAGACCTCATCATTTTGGCTTCAATGTGCGGCAAGCTTGCGCAAGACCACTTGTTGCCTAATTTAAAGTAAGTGGAGGCTAAGGCCACCTTCTTTCTTTAGTTCACATATAGTTCACCAGGGGATGAAGTATCTTTATGGCCACTTGAATGGCTCCCAGAAAAACTTTAAATTTCACTATAGATTTAAGAATTGATAAAGGCACATGAACATACGACATGAAATAAAGAAAAATAGATAAGTGTATAGATTCAAAAAGAATTGCTCTTCTTGTGAAGGATAGAGCCATCCACTTCTAACCTGAATTCTTCGCCTTCATCTTATCCAATGAAAAGCTGAATCGGAGGCTATAAGAATCATACTTGTTAAAGGAACTCAAAGATATTTCCAAAGCCCTATTTTGATCGGCATCTTAAAAATTTTTCCGATTTGAACTTTCATTGTGTTCAAAATTGAAGGGCTAAAGATCATGTAGGATTTCAAGGATTAGCAGCCTTCCTAGAGAGTTCACTTTTATTCAATGAAACTAAATCAACTTCACTTAATGGAAAAAAGATATATAAAATCACGTTGATTCAAGTTGTCCATCCATCTACAAACTAGCAACCCATACCGTAAGCTTGGGATAAAAAAAAAAAAAAGGACATACACAAGCTCCTAAATGCAAATTTAGATACACATGATTGCTGGTTCATACACTCCATGCATAGCCAAGTAGACGTGATCCAAACTAATAGGCTTGTTCTATCACTAAATCTTCACCAAATCTCCATGATCAAAGGAGTGATACCTAAATGCCTCACCTAAAATGTTAATGACAAATATGTACGATGAAATATGTAACTTATGTCATCATAGATTGAAGCTGATCATTTAGCATTGTGGGACAGGTTGAAGTCGTTCTGGCTCATCAGGCTTTGAATTTGATCTCGCTGTTTGTTACCTTCTCGAGCTGTGGGAATGGGTCTGCAAATTACTCCTTTTGTATCTTTTCTTTCTCTAATAAAAAAGGGTAGCTCCTTCCTCCTTTCTGTTTTCTTTCAAAAAAAAAAAAAAAAAAAAAACTTATGGCATCATTTGACCGACCTAATCGATGACCATCGCCAATAGACTTTCTTCAATCGGCAGCTCCAAGCAAAGAACATCGAAAAAATGTTGCTCATAACTTTCATATGTATAGAATCTGATATATCAGTGCATGTTGTTGCTTGATTTGATTTAGATCAAAAGACAAGCGGTTGGATGTTTAGAAGGTACTAGAATGATCTGCAAAAAAGTCTGGATTAAAAATTTTTCCCCCGATGAGGATAAATTATCTATCTAAATTCTTAAGAATTGAGATATTTATAGAGAAAAGTATCATAAAAATATACTATTTTATAAATTAATCTCAAACAATTAATCATGTCGTCACTGTATGATAGCTCTCTTTCGCTATTTTGGAATGAAAAGATCATTACTAGCATAATTTGAATACGCCCTTGTAAAATCATATAGAATGAATAATAATTTAATTATGATTGGATTATAACCGAATCATAATTTATCCATAGGATGAACTACTATATATATGCTGGTAAGTAGTTAAGGTAATCGAGAAGATCTACTTGTTGAACGAATCAGTGATTAAGTTGAAGAAAATAATTTGGATATATATAGTTTATGTTGGTGCAGAAATCCGTCTCCGCCGGAGGTCGCCGCAATCGAGGCCGCTGGGCACCGCCGGGGACCTGCAAAACGAAGTCCCGTCCGGAACCGGTGGGGTGGTGGCTCCGGCAGGACCCTCCGACGGTCAAGTTAGTTTCCGACCAACAGTAATGGAGTGCTCGGAATGAGTTCCGGAGCTTAGAGATGCGGAGGAGAGCTTAGAGAGTCGAGAGTTCAGAGAGCTTAGCCTTAGTATGTCGGGAGGGGTCCTTTTATAGCGGAGCTTAGTTGATGGTGACGGCTGTGCCGTCTGGCAGAGAGTCGTCGGGCAGCATGGAGTTTGGTACGGAGAGGAAGGCGTCGTCCGGTAGATCGTGGGAGCCATACCGGCGAGTCGTCGTGGGAGCCATACCGGCGAGTCGTGGGCCGCATGGAGTCCGGTACGGGGAGGAAGGCGTCGTCCGGTAGATCGTGGGAGCCATACCGGCGAGCCGTGGGCCGCACGGAGTCCGGTACGGAGAGGAAGGCGCCGTCCGGTCTTGCTGCAGGCGACAGTTCGTCCAATGGAGTTCGGACTTGTAACAGAGTTCGGCCGAGGGGGAAGCTGGGGGAGTTCGTCTGGCTGAAGGGTCGGCCATCTGTAGAGTTCGGCCGCGGGACAGTTGCCGAGGAGTTCGACCGCTGAGAGGCCCGAAGAAGCTCGGCTGGCCAGTTGAAGGACTTCGGTTGCTAGTTGGTTCGGCCAGGGCTCGCTGAGGAGTTCGGTCGCCTAGGGTCGGTCCGAAGGAGTTCGGCCGTGGGAAGTCCGAAGGAGTTCGGCTGCACGGGCTCGCCTGGGGTCGGTCCGAAGGAGTTCGGCTGCACGGGCTTGCCTGGGGTCGGTCCGAAGGAGCTCGGCCGCATGGGCTCGCCTGGGGTCAGTCCGAAGGAGTTCGGCCGTGGGAAGTCCGAAGGAGTTCGGCTGCATGGGCTCGCCTGGGGTCGGTCCGAAGGAGTTCGGCTGCACGGGCTTGCCTGGGGTCGGTCCGAAGGAGCTCGGCCGCACGGGCTCGCCTGGGGTCAGTCCGAAGGAGTTCGACCGTGGGAAGTCCGAAGGAGTTCGGCTGCATGGGCTCGCCTGGGGTCGGTTCGAAGGAGTTCGGCCGTGGGAAGTCCGAAGGAGTTCGGGCTCGTAGGAGAGTTCGGCTGAAGGGAAAACTCGGGAGGAGCTCGGATGGCCGAACGGGCGTCTGGGAGGAGTCCGCCTCCCGAAGAAGTCCAGCCGCTTGGAGTCCAAGGAGCTCGGCCGTCAGGAAGTTCGGCTGGCGGTGGAAGTTCGTCCTCTAGGCAGTTCGGCCCGGACCTTGGCGCAGGGGAGTTCGGCCTCTAGGCAGTTCGGCCCGGACCTTGGCGCAGGGGAGTTCGGCCTCTAGGCAGTTCGGCCGTGGTAGGGGCTCGGCCTGGCGCCTGGCGCTAAAGCTCTTCAGCGGCTACTGGTTACATTGGGCTGAGCGTCGGGCCGGGCTTCGGCAGGAGCGGGATTTATCCCCAACAATAGCCCCCCCACTCCCGAGTTCAAAAATTGAAGGAAGGGAGTACCAAAACAGGCGACTGCCGAAGTCTCCTTCCAGGCTCCGCATTTGTTGCAGCTGAAGCTCGGGGAGGTCTCATCTCCAGCCAAGATTGACGCTGAAGTTGAGGCTGAGGCTTGGGGGAGACCTCATCTTCAGTCGATGTTTGGAGTTGAAATGGAACTCGTTTCCGGCTAAAGTCGATGAAGCTGATGTTGAAGCCGAAGTAAGACTCGTCTCCTTCGGTCGAGGTCGGATTTGAGCTCCTCGGGGGCGACATTATCTTCGTCAGTTGAAGTCGACTCGAGGGAGACCTCCTATCTTGCAGCCGAGGTTGAAGTGCGCGCTCGGGGGAGATCTTATCTCCTACGGCCGAGCTTCCCTCGGGGGAGATCTTACCTCCTGCAGCCGAAGTGAAGTGCGCGCTCGGGGGAGATCTTATCTCCTGCAGCCGAAGTGAAGTGCGCGCTCGGGGGAGATCTTATCTCCTGCAGCCGAAGTGAAGTGCGCGCTCGGGGGAGATCTTATCTCCTGCAGCCGAGCTTGTTGTTCGGGAGAGATCTTATTTCTGGCCGAACTTTGTCTTCGGGAGAGATCTTATCTCTGGTCGAGGTTGCGGTTCGGGAGAGATCTTATCTCTGACCGACCTTGTTGTTCGGGAGAGATCTTATCTCTGGCCGAACTTTGCCTTCGGGAGAGATCTTATCTCTGGCCGAGGTTGCGGTTCGGGAGAGATCTTATCTCTGGCCGACCTTGTTGTTCGGGAGAGATCTTATCTCTGGCCGAACTTGTTGTTCGGGAGAGATCTTATCTCTGGCCGAACTTTGCCTTCGGGAGAGATCTTATCTCTGGCCGAGGTTGCGGTTCGGGAGAGATCTTATCTCTGGCCGACCTCGTTGTTCGGGAGAGATCTTATCTCTGGCCGAACTTTGCCTTCGGGAGAGATCTTATCTCTGGCCGAGGTTGCGGTTCGGGAGAGATCTTATCTCTGGCCGACCTTGTTGTTCGGGAGAGATCTTATCTCTGGCCGAACTTTGCCTTCGGGAGAGATCTTATCTCTGGCCGAGGTTGCGGTTCGGGAGAGATCTTATCTCTGGCCGACCTTGTTGTTCGGGAGAGATCTTATCTCTGGCCGAACTTTGCCTTCGGGAGAGATCTTATCTCTGGCCGAGGTTGCGGTTCGGGAGAGATCTTATCTCTGGCCGACCTTGTTGTTCGGGAGAGATCTTATCTCTGGCCGAACTTGTTGTTCGGGAGAGATCTTATCTCTGGCCGAACTTTGCCTTCGGGAGAGATCTTATCTCTGGCCGAGGTTGCGGTTCGGGAGAGATCTTATCTCTGGCCGACCTCGTTGTTGTTCGGGAGAGATCTTATCTCTGGCCGAACTTTGCCTTCGGGAGAGATCTTATCTCTGGCCGAGGTTGCGGTTCGGGAGAGATCTTATCTCTGGCCGACCTTGTTGTTCGGGAGAGATCTTATCTCTGGCCGAACTTGGCCTTCGGGAGAGATCTTATCTCTGGCCGAGGTTGCGGTTCGGGAGAGATCTTATCTCTGGCCGACCTTGTTGTTCGGAGAGATCTTATCTCTGGCCGAACTTGTTGTTCGGGAGAGATCTTATCTCTGGCCGAACTTTGCCTTTGGGAGAGATCTTATCTCTGGCCGAGGTTGCGGTTCGGGAGAGATCTTATCTCTAGCCGACCTTGTTGTTCGGGAGAGATCTTATCTCTGGCCGAACTTTGCCTTCGGGAGAGATCTTATCTCTGGCCGAGGTTGCGGTTCGGGAGAGATCTTATCTCTGGCCGACCTTGTTGTTCGGGAGAGATCTTATCTCTGGCCGAACTTGGCCTTCGGGAGAGATCTTATCTCTGGCCGAGGTTGCGGTTCGGGAGAGATCTTATCTCTGGCCGACCTTGTTGTTCGGGAGAGATCTTATCTCTGGCCGAACTTGTTGTTCGGGAGAGATCTTATCTCTGGCCGAACTTTGCCTTCGACTCTTGTTGTTCGGGAGAGATCTTATCTCTGGCCGAACCTTGTTGTTCGGGAGAGATCTTATCTCTGGCCCTTGTTGTTCGGGAGAGATCTTATCTCTGGCCGAACTTTGCCTTCGGGAGAGATCTTATCTCTTGCCGAGGTTGATGCTCGCGTTAGGACGAGGTTCTCCTCCTGTTCCTAACCGAGGTTGTTCACGGTCGCTCGGGAGAGATCTTATCTCTAGCCGAGATTGATGTGCGCGCTCGGGGGAGATCTTATCTCCTGCGGCCGAGCTTCTCTCGGGGGAGATCTTATCTCCTGCGGCCGAGGTGCGCGCTCGGGGGAGATCTTATCTCCTGCGGCCGAGCTTGTTGCTCGCGTTAGGACGAGGTTCTCCTCCTGTTCCTAACGCGGCGATTATTGACTGCTGCTCTCCTGTCATCGCATAGTTTTCGCATCCAGAAATAATATTATGCAGAGGGGAGAATTTTACCGAAGGGAAATCGTGGACAGCGCGCTCTCGTTTGAGGGGTCGACGGGTCGACGGGGTGTTGTTCCTCGGAGCTCCCTCGAGCAGCAAGTCCCGTCCAGACGACCTCCTCTATCTCATGCCGGCCTTCATAATTTGGACCATGCTTCTCTTGACTTTGTCGCTGGGGATGACAATCACCGATGTAGCTAGCTCCTAGCTCCTCCCCGGGGTGGCGTTGATGACGCCGCGGGACGGCCAACCTTCTTGTCTTTTCCGGTTACGGCAGTGCCTATAGCCGATCTTCTCCTTGATCGCGCATGTTTGGAGAGGCCGTAGTCCTTCAGGTCTTGGCGGTTGGCTCTTAACTTTGCCGAGAATTCGAGTTAGAGGAGCGGGTCGTAGTTGCGGAACCTTCTGGGAGGGGGGCTTCGTTCCGTCCTTGCCGGCGCCGAACTTTATTTTGGAGGTTGAGTTGAGGAGTTCGGCTTTCCACCGAGCTTCATTTTACCTTGATGCCGAGCTTTGGGGGGAGCCCGGCTTTTCTCCGAGCCGAACTTCTTTCCGCTTCGGCGGGGAACTTCTGCTCTCTGTTTCTCTCTTCGGGGCGATTGGGCTCTTCCTTAAGGCTGATTTCTCACGCCCTCATGGCGGGCTTGCTGGTGGAGTCGCTACCGGAGGCTGCTGTAAAGCGTGCAACGCCTCCGTGAGGCCACGGCCACGGATCTGTCGGTCAAGCAGGCCGAACTGCTTCACATCCACCGCGGGTTCAGGTGGAACCTAGGCCGCCGGGGCCGGAGCAGGGACAGACGGACTCGGACTCGGAGGGATCCGAGCCGCGGAAGCCGTCGAGCGCCGCGTCGAAGCCCTTCTGGGGGGCATTTTCCTCTTTCCAGAGAAGGAATTCTGAAGAGGGAGAAGAGAGATCCGGAGCAGGGGCGGAAAATCGTCGCCGAGCACTCCTTTAAGAACAAGGGAACCTCGAAGGTTCAGGCCCTTCCTCTAGCGCCAATCTGTTGGTGCAGAAATCCGTCGCCGCCGGAGGTCGCCGCAATCGAGGCCGCTGGGCGCCGCCGGGGACCTGCAAAACGAAGTCCCGTCCGGAACCGGTGGGGTGGTGGCTCCGGCAGGACCCTCCGACGGTCAAGTTAGTTTCCGGCCAACAGTAATGGAGTGCTCGGAATGAGTTCCGGAGCTTAGAGATGTGGAGGAGAGCTTAGAGAGTCGAGAGTTCAGAGAGCTTAGCCTTAGTATGTCGGGAGGGGTCCTTTTATAGCGGAGCTTAGTTGATGGTGACGGCTGTGCCGTCTGGCAGAGAGTCGTCGGGCAGCATGGAGTTTGGTACGGAGAGGAAGGCGTCGTCCGGTAGATCGTGGGAGCCATACCGGCGAGTCGTCGTGGGAGCCATACCGGCGAGTCGTGGGCCGCATGGAGTCCGGTACGGGGAGGAAGGCGTCGTCCGGTAGATCGTGGGAGCCATACCGGCGAGCCGTGGGCCGCACGGAGTCCGGTACGGAGAGGAAGGCGCCGTCCGGTCTTGCTGCAGGCGACAGTTCGTCCAATGGAGTTCGGACTTGTAACAGAGTTCGGCCGAGGGGGAAGCTGGGGGAGTTCGTCTGGCTGAAGGGTCGGCCATCTGTAGAGTTCGGCCGCGGGACAGTCGCCGAGGAGTTCGACCGCTGAGAGGCCCGAAGAAGCTCGGCTGGCCAGTTGAAGGACTTCGGTTGCTAGTTGGTTCGGCCAGGGCTCGCTGAGGAGTTCGGTCGCCTAGGGTCGGTCCGAAGGAGTTCGGCTGCACTTGGGCTCGCCTGGGGTCGGTCCGAAGGAGTTCGGCTGCACGGGCTTGCCTGGGGTCGGTCCGAAGGAGCTCGGCCGCACGGGCTCGCCTGGGGTCAGTCCGAAGGAGTTCGGCCGTGGGAAGTCCGAAGGAGTTCGGCTGCATGGGCTCGCCTGGGGTCGGTCCGAAGGAGTTCGGCTGCACGGGCTTGCCTGGGGTCGGTCCGAAGGAGCTCGGCCGCACGGGCTCGCCTGGGGTCAGTCCGAAGGAGTTCGGCCGTGGGAAGTCCGAAGGAGTTCGGCTGCATGGGCTCGCCTGGGGTCGGTCCGAAGGAGTTCGGCCGTGGGAAGTCCGAAGGAGTTCGGGCTCGTAGGAGAGTTCGGCTGAAGGAAAAACCCGGGAGGAGCTCGGATGGCCGAACGGGCGTCTGGGAGGAGTCCGCCTCCCGAAGAAGTCCAACCGCTTGGAGTCCAAGGAGCTCGGCCGTCAGGAAGTTCGGCTGGCGGTGGAAGTTCGTCCTCTAGGCAGTTCGGCCCGGACCTTGGCGCAGGGGAGTTCGGCCTCTAGGCAGTTCGGCCCGGATCTTGGCGCAGGGGAGTTCGACCTCTAGGCAGTTCGGCCGTGGTAGGGGCTCGGCCTGGCGCCTGGCGCTAAAGCTCTTCAGCGGCTACTGGTTACATTGGGCTGAGCGTCGGGCCGGGCTTCGGCAGGAGCGGGATTTATCCCCAACAATTTAGTTTAGCTTTTTAATAATCTATGGATAGTTCAGACTGTTTAAAATATTTAAAATTATATATGGATTCAAAGTCTTTATAATTTTGATATGATTAGTCTAACGTATCTACATTATCATCGTAACATTGCGGTCCATGGCCAAATGGATAGCGCCGATCTTAGCTTGCTAAACTTCATTGTCTTCCCTTGAAGGACGCTGGTCACGTGTCCAATCAACGAGCAGCCGAAGCAGGATCTCGTTAAGAACAACAATGGACAGCACCTACTCGAAGAGAACAGTGGCACTCTCCGTAATTATAAATATTTATTTATTATGGCATTTGATGAAGCATATCAGCATGAAATGACGAGTGCAGGGCTTCGAGTCTTCTTTTTGCTCACGCTCTCTCACTGAAACGACTCGGGATTCGGAGACCGACCTTTCTTTCCCAAGCTTCAAAGCCCCTTCTTTCTCTCGTACTGTGAAATATTGTAGAGAGACGGCGTGGGGGAGAGCGCGGGGAGGAGAGTGTATGGCGGACGGGATCTCCGCCGCTGTTACTTGCGGCCTCGGCAGAAACCCCTTCCTAAGCTCGCGGCGGCGCCGCCTGGCGGCCGGCGACTGCGTCCAGCTCTTCACGCCACTTCCCCTCTGCCGCCGCCGCTGCCCTTCCATACCCTCGGCGCTCCCGTCCTGGCAGCAGAGAAGGCCGGCGACGGCGGTCTGCTTCGTCGTGGGGCAGAGCCAGAGATCCGAGATCACGGAGGAAACGGGGATCTCGGATGTGGCATCATCAGAGGAGGAAGAAAAGCGGCGAATCTCGCTGGACCGGACGGCGGAGAAGATGGCCAGGAAGCAGTCGGAGCGGCGGACATACCTGATGGGGGCAGTGATGTCCAGCCTCGGCATCACCTTCATGGCCATCGCCGCTGTCTACTACCGATTCTACTGGCAAATGGAGGTCGGTGCTCTTCTAGATTCTATTTGATAAATGAAACGGCATGGATCCAATTCGTTACGAGATTAACCAAAATTAGTAACATCATCTGGGCGCAGGGAGGGGAGGTTCCGGTGACGGAAATGCTAGGCACGTTTGCCCTCTCCGTGGGCGCGGCGGTAAACGTCGCCATTTGTTCCAAATTGGCAAATTAAAAAAAAAAAAAAAATCTTTGTTTACAGTTGTGAAAAAACGCTAAAATAATGGATTAACTGGGTTGGCTTAGGTGGGGATGGAGTTTTGGGCGCGGTGGGCGCACCGGGCGCTGTGGCACGCGTCGCTGTGGCACATGCACAAGTCCCACCACCGGCCGCGCGACGGGCCGTTCGAGCTCAACGACGTCTTCGCCATCCTCAACGCCGTCCCTGCCATCTCCCTCCTCTCCTTCGGCTTCTTCAACCGCGGCCTCCTCCCCGGCCTCTGCTTCGGCGCCGTAAGTTCCACCGTCACCGTCACCTATCTCATGCTCTGTCTCTCTTAGGTTCACTGGACCCGGGCTCTAACGGAGTTTGTGGCTAAGATCCCCCCAACCGTTGAATGTGATCTTTCTGACACTGATGTCCACGTGTCACCGTGTGATAGGGCTTGGGCATTACGCTGTTCGGGATGGCCTACATGTTCGTGCATGACGGGCTGGTCCACCGACGGTTCCTGGTGGGGCCCATTGCCCACGTGCCCTACTTCCGTCGAGTCGCGGCCGCTCATCAGGTATGCATCCGTCCTTCCGTTTTTGTCTCCCTTTGGTGCCGCACCACAATTAATGGACATTTAATATTCATTTAAAAGTGTGGTGTTTTTCTTAGATACATCATGGGAACAAGTTCGATGGGGTTCCATATGGGCTATTCTTGGGACCGAAGGTGGGTGGTCGAATCCTTGTTGTTTTTTTTTTTTTTCTTTTCTTTTCTTTTTTTATTTTGTCCTTTTCTTTAGATCTATTAGCAGTATATGACAAGAGTGGAGAAGGAGCTTCGGTGGTCCAGATGCATCCATTTGATGGGAATTTGTTAACGGATTATCTGTTTTTTATGATCTCAGGAGCTGGAGGAGGTTGGGGGAGTCGAGGAGTTGGAGAAGGAGATTAATAGGAGGATTAAGCTCTATAATAACAACACAGATGCCAGTGGCTGAGGATTTTTTTCTTTTCTTTTTTTTGATGTAAGTTCTGTTGTGATCAGAGTTTAGTCAATGTTGGGCCATCTTTCTTGCTGTTAGGCTGGAATATGGAAAGATAAAGCAGTTTGTGAAGGAATAAATTGTTCGGCTTTGTGGAAAAAGATATGCATCGTAACATGTTTTCCACGTTTGTGGTAGCGGCAATTATGCTTCATGCTTTGAATTGTCGCTCCATGTTGATAGCAGGGCCAAAAATTTTAAAACAGTCAGGCTTTGTATAGCATCCAACCCTTTCTAGTTTTTGTGCATAATGCTATTTTACCAAGGAAAATGGTTTATCCCTCCAAAAACCTTGTTACAAGGTAGTCAATTCACGGGTTTTGTTTCCAGAGATAAAGGCGGCATCTAAGCCTTTGTTAGCCACTAATCTGTATATTGTGCTAAAAGACTGGATTAACATTGACTTTGGAGAGTTTGTTGGAGAAAGATATCAGCATCTTATTATAACTGCTGCTCCGTGGAAGATAGAAGACTCCTACGGTTAAGGCGAGCATTGCTCCTAATGTAGTGGACTTCTACTTGTCCGGACCTCCATAATGATTGAAGTGAAACCAGCTCAACAATATTGGATCTTATTTACCTCAGATGTTAATGAACTAAAACGATGATCATGTCACTCTAAAAATATTGATGGTAGTTGCGCTTTATGTTTAAAGTGACTATAAACATGAAATGATATGAGAAGCAAGAGTTACCTGAAGAAAGATATCGGCATCTTATTATAACTAATGCTCCATGTAGGATGGAAGGCTCTTACGGTTAAGGTGAGCATTGCTTCTAATGTAGTGGATATGCACTTGTCCAGACCTCCATAATGATTGAAGTGAAACCAGCTCAATAATGTTCAACCTTATTTATCTCAAATGTTAATGAACTATGATCATGTCACTCTAAGAATATCGATGGTAGTTGCGCTTTTTCAATCATAATTGTATGTTTAAAATGACTATAAATATTAAATGATGTGAGAAGTTTTTATTGTGCAATTAAGTATGATAAGAGCCATTGTTATTCAGTTAATATACATCCTGTCCATCTCGGTGATGATCACTATACTTTTTCTATAAATATGAAAGGATAGGATATCCTTAGGTGAAGCCTGAAGCACCCTACCACTTGCAACACTTTTCTTCTCTCTCTCTTTTCTACTATTCTCTCAATTCCAATAAAATGACTTTCTTTTCAGATCCATCTATCAATCAAGATACTTTGAATGCCACATCTTCAAATCCATATATCTGGAAGAAGACCGATCTTATCATAACCTCATCCATATCGACTTGAGTCTAATCTCAGATTTCAGTGGCAACAACTCCCATTTTTAATTATTACCTAAAAAAAAAGAATCATTAATATAATTATTATGCTATGTGCATGATAGCAATGTTAATTATGCTAAGATCAATGATCTCGAAGATTATACAATTCTTCAATGAAACTACAAGAATTCGTCATGACATTGACTCTCATTTCTCTATCTCACTTGATCCCTTTTCATTTGCTAGCATGTGAATATAAATATTTGGCATCCAAAGTAGTAAGAGTGTAACTAAGATTTATCATATTTAGAATTGTTAATGTGTCATTTCTCTTACCTTGATTCACTTTTCTTATTAGTCACATTATTAGATTATATATATTGATGACCATATTGTTGTCAAGCATTGGACAGAATTTTGAGATTTCATCTTCTCCTTCTTCCTTTTTTTTCCTCCTCTTAACATTGTATTGGATCATTCCTTTTGAATGGTCATTACCACTTCTCGTCATCTCTCTCAACAACTCTACCTTCTCTAGCTATTCCAACATCGATAAGGGCTTCTACAAGGTCTAGGGTGACATTTTCTCCGAGGACTACTCCTAGTTAGGAGTTTTGATTCACCAAAGAATTGGGATTGGATCACGTCGACACCGCCACTCTCACTCCCTCTTATCGGCAATCTTGACAGCTCTCTTCCGAATCCACCACCTCCACCTATGAGACCAAGGCTAACTTGACTAAAGTATCAATCAGAATTAAGAGACTTTATCTCCTCCTCTTGTTTTTTCTTCTCTGAACAAGGATGATTAGGATTTGCCCCCTTTTTTTGTTCAAAAATACATCCTTCTACTTCAATAGCCTAGAATTAGCCATTCATAGAGATTCCTGATAGCTAGGGCTTAAAAATTCTTGAGCAGGATTGAGATTGATATGGTGATCTATCAAAGAAAAAAGAACCTATTGGGAGATATCGAGCCAATGCCTAACTCGCCAACCTGTCCATCAGTCAGCGATCAACCGACCATCAGACGATGACCATCGTTTGGTGATTGATAATCGATGACAAAGAGGGCTAGCTGACTGACAAAAAGTCTTCAAATTGATTGATCAATGATCGGCCAATTTTTAAATAAGCCGACCAATCAGAGGTCGATCGGCCCTAGATATGCCGACCGATCGACCATCGATCGGCCTCAGATATGTTGAACAATCGACGATCGATCAGCTTTAGATGTACTGACCGACCAACGATCAATCGATCATAGATTAATCGAACAATCATCGGATGTTTTATAAACAACTCATTCAACTTTTGATCAGTCCTATAAAACTACCTCCGAGAGAAGCGGACAACAATGATTAGTGTGTAGTTCTAACCACCTTCCCACGATCGCATTACGTCGGAAGAAGAGGGACCCACGTACTAAATGGTTATCACTCCAACACCTATAAAAAAGAGATAAATTGGCTAGTTTGGTAGGATGCATCTAATACTTTTAGAGCAATCTCTATCACTTTGCTCTCAGATTTCTATTCGATTAGTTCATCCTACTAACTTAAGCATCGGAAGATCTCCATCGGAGCCAACTTTGATCAGTGTGGACTTATCTTTGCAGATTTTTCGACATTGATTCGTAGGTATAGGTAGATTGACCGTAATAGATTGATGCTCCAAGAAGGGAAGGAGAGAATATCGAAGATCGAAAGCAACTGGTAACTTTCTATCACATTACGATGATAAAAATACATGCTCGCAACTCGCTCAGCTCCATCGGTCAGTCATCCAGATGAGAAGCGCTCCCTTCCCCATCATCATCTATGGCAAAATCAAGTTTCTCACATCCGACAATCATGATGGACACGCAAGCTCAACAACTAGCTACGTTGACGCAGCAAGTTCGGATGTTAACGAAAGCTGTACACAGCCTCCAGCAACAATCACGTGTGACGGTGCAAAGCCAGTGACACAGGCGGTACCATCTAGGCATAACCGTCATGTGTCGAGGCACTCCACTTCTCCATCACTGGATCGACAATCTCGACACTCCCGATGAGTAGAAACTCCATCCCCTCACCGTTCACGAGGAACCATCCAACGATCTCGATGCTTCACTTTTCCACCTTCTCGTCGGAGTCAGCACAAGGGAAAGGGCCCATGGGGTTTGTTGGGGATAAATCCCGCTCCTGCCGAAGCCCGGCCCAACGCTCAGCCCAATGTAACCGGTAGCTGCTGAAGAGCTTCAGCGCCAGGCGCCAGGCCGAGCCCCTAGGACGGCCGAACTGCTTAGAGGCCGAACTCCCCTGCACCAAGGTCTCGGCCGAACTGCTTAGAGGCCGAACTCCCCTCCCCTGCGCCAAGGTCCGGGCCGAACTGCCTAGAGGACGAACTCCCACCGCCAGCCGAACTTCCTGACGGCCGAGCTCCTTGGACTCCAAGCGGCTGGACTTCTTCAGGAGACGGACTCCTCCCAGACGCCCGTTCGGCCATCCGAGTGCAGCCGAACTCCTTCGGACTTCCCACGGCCGAACTCCTTCGGACCGACCCCAGGCGAGCCCATGCAGCCGAACTCCTTCGGACTTCCCACGGCCGAACTCCTTCGGACCGACCCTAGGCGACCGAACTCCTCAGCGAGCCCTGGCCGAACCAACTAGCAACCGAAGTCCTTCAACTGGCCAGCCGAGCTCCTTCGAACCTCTCAGCGGCCGAACTCCTTCGGGCCGACTCCAAGCGGCCGAGCTTCAATGAAGTCGAACTCCTCAGCAGTCGTCACGAGCCCGAACTCCTCAGCAGTCGTCACTGGGCCGAACTCCTCAGCGGTCGCCCTCATCAAACTTCGGCCGACCGAGCTCCTACCGAACTCTCAAGTGTCCAAGCCTCAGCCCAAGCCCAACAGCCGGCCGAACCCCAGACGGCCGAGCTTCGGACTTCTCAGCAGCCGAACTCTTCTGCGGACGAGCCTTAGCTGCATACCTCTTGCCAGACGCCTATGGGAGCCGAACTCCCTCCCATCTTCCTCTTCAGGAGCCCGAACTCCTCCGAAATGGGCACACGACGAAGGCCTTCAACCCTTCATTCGGCAAGCTCTGCAACCATCACCATCAGTCAGTCCGCCGCACCATCGGTCAGTCCGCCGCGGGCGATAGCGACCCACTGCCAGGCGGCGATGGCTGTCACCCTCAATCCGCCGCACACGGCACCAGTGGGACTGACTCCGCCGAACCTCGAGCGGCCCGCCAGCACGCGCATGCTGCCCGACGACTCTCTGCCAGACGGCACAGCCGTCACCATCAACTAAGCTCCGCTATAAAAGGACCCCTCCCGACATACTAAGGCTAAGCTCTCTGAACTCTCGACTCTCTAAGCTCTCCTCCACATCTCTAAGCTCCGGAACTCATTCCGAGCACTCCATTACTGTTGGTCGGAAACTAACTTGACCGTCGGAGGGTCCTGCCGGAGCCACCACCCCACCGGTTCCGGACGGGACTTCGTTTTGCAGGTCCCCGGCGGCGCCCAGCGGCCTCGATTGCGGCGACCTCCGGCGGCGACGGATTTCTGCACCAACAGATTGGCGCCGTCTGTGGGAACAAGGGACTGAACCTTCGAGGTTCCCTTGTTCTTAAAGGAGTGCTCGGCGACGATTTTCCCTCCCCTGCTCCGGATCTCTCTTCTCCCTCTTCAGAATTCCTTCTCTGGAAAGAGGAAATGCCCCCCAGAAGGGCTTCGACGCGGCGCTCGACGGCTTCCGCGGCTCGATCCCCTCCGAGTCCGTCTGTCCCTGCTCCGGCCCCGGTGACTCAGCCCCCGTCAATAACCGCAGTGGATACGGAGCAGTTCAACCAGCTCATCCAGCACGTTCGCGGTCTCACGGAGGCGGTGCAGGCGGTGCTGCACCAACAAGTCCCAGTGCCAGCCCGACCGGCGCGGGACTCTCCGAAGTCGGATGATCCAGTCCAAGAGCGACCGGCCTGGGCAGCCCGACCTCCGATACCCGGATTGGAGAGGCGGAGGAGGGAGAGCCCTTGTTCGGATCATGGATCGACCAAGGGTGAAGCCTCGCGCCCATCTCACCAGAAAGCCTTGGAGATCAGAGACCGGGAGGACCTGCTGGGCCAAAGGCTCTTCGGAAATGAACCGGCGAATTGAAGAACTTCGTCCCCCCTCGCGTGGTGATGACGTTTGTGCAGACCCTCCTTTCTCGCAGAAAATCATGCAAGAACCTGTTCCACCGACCTTCGAGCTCCCTCAACTGGAAAGCTACGATGGAACTTCTGATCCGGTTGATCACCTGGGGGCCTTCCGGGCCATGATGCTGCTTCACGGCGCTTCAGATGCCGTGCTGTGCCGAGCCTTCCCGTCTACCTTAAAGGGAGCAGCGAGGAACTGGTACTCGGCGTTGAAGCCCAACACGATCTTCTCTTTCGACCAGATGAGCAGTCGGTTCGCGGCCCACTTCATCAGCAGCCGACGACCGAGCCGAGGTTCAGATTCCCTGATGAGCGTCAAGCAGAAGCAAGGGGAATCCATCCGGACTTACGTCACTCGATTCAACGCCGCGGCATTGGAAGTCCGGGACCTGGACCAGTCTGTCGCGATGGCCGCACTTAAGGGCGGCCTTCAGAAAAATAGCTTGCTGTTCTCTCTGGAAAAAAGGTATCCCAGGGACTTCGCCGACCTGCTGGCTCGAGCCGAGAGATATGCCCGTGCGGAAGAAGCCTTCAAATTGAAAGATGAGGAGCTCGTCAGAAAGGACCGGCTGGCGGACGAGGAAGAGCTGGGTGAAGCTCGGCTGCACTCGCAGACCCCCTACGAAAGCAGGCGGGCCCGAACTCCTCGAACTCGCCCTGATAAGGAGGCGCGAAGGAGTCCACTTCCCGGAAGGTTCCGCCGCTATGCCCCCCTCAACGCTCCTCGAACCCAGATTCTCACCGAAGTAAAACACCAGCTGCCAAGACCGGAAGGATTACGATCTCCCCCAAACAAGCGCGATCGAAATAAGTACTGCCTCTACCATCACGACCACGGCCACGACACGGAGGGATGCATCCAGCTCCGAGACGAAATTGAGGAGCTCGTCAGAACGGGTCGGCTGGGTAAATTCCTCCGGTACCGGCCTGAAGCAGAAAAAGATCGGCTAAGGGCGCTGCCGTAGCCAGACTACAAGAAGGTCGGCCACCTTACGGCGTCATTCACATGGCCCCTGGAAAGATCTCGGTGCATCAGCGATTCGCCATCTCCCAGCAACAAGAGCTTGCACCAAATTGAGGAGTTCAGCATGAGGAGGTCGTCCACCCCGGAACTTATTGCCGAAGAAATGCGGAGGAATCAGCCTTAGGGAGGAGCCCAATCGCCCCTAAGAGAGAAACGGAGAGCAGAAGTTCCCCCGCTGAAGCGGAATGAAGTTCGGCGCGAGGAAGGCCGAACCCACCTATGAGCCCGTCAGCGAGGAAGCTCCGACAAAGAAGTATGAAGTCCTCCCGCGGAAGCTTCCGCGGGAAAGTGGAACGAAGTTCGGCGCAAGTAAGGCCGAACTCACGCTCCAGAATGTCCCCCAAAGGAACCGCCAAAGTGTTACAAAGTCGGGCGAGAAAAGCCGAGTTCACTGGAGGCGGAATGAAGTTCGGGCGAGAAAAGCCGGGCTCACCCCAAAGCTCGGCATCAAGGTAAAATGAAGCTCGGTGGAAAGCCGAACTCCTCAACTCAACCTCCAAAATAAAGTTCGGCGCTGGCAAGGACGGAACGAAGCCCCCCTCCCGGAAGGTTCCGCAACTACGACCCGCTCCTCTAACTCGAATTCTCGGCAAAGTTAAGAGCCAACCGCCAAGACCTGAAGGACTACGGCCTCTCCAAACATGTGCGATCAAGGAGAAGATCGGCTATAGGCACTGCCGTAACTGGAAAAGACAAGAAGGTTGGCCGTCCCGCGGCGTCATCAACGCCACCCCGGGGAGGAGCTAGGAGCTAGCTACATCGGTGATTGTCATCCCCAGCGACAAAGTCAAGAGAAGCATGGTCCAAATTATGAAGGCCGGCAGGAGATAGAGGAGGTCGTCTGGACGGGACTTGCTGCTCGAGGGAGCTCCGAGGAACAACACCCCGTCGACCCCTCAAACGAGAGCGCGCTGTCCACGATTTCCCTTCGGTAAAATTCTCCCCTCTGCAAATATTATTTCTGGATGCGAAAACTATGCGATGACAGGAGAGCAGCAGTCAATAATCGCCGCGTTAGGAACAGGAGGAGAACCTCGTCCTAACGCGAGCAACAAGCTCGGCCGCAGGAGATAAGATCTCCCCCGAGCGCGCACCTCGGCCGCAGGAGATAAGATCTCCCCCGAGAGAAGCTCGAGGAGAGCGAGCGCGACAACCTCGGCTAGAGATAAGATCTCTCCCGAGCGACCGTTGACAACCTCGGCTAGAGATAAGATCTCTCCCGAGCGACCGGAACAACCTCGGTTAGGAACAGGAGGAGAACCTCGTCCTAACGACGAGCACCAACCTCGGCTAGAGATAAGATCTCTCCCGAGCGACCGTTGACAACCTCGGCTAGAGATAAGATCTCTCCCGAGCGACCGGAACAACCTCGGTTAGGAACAGGAGGAGAACCTCGTCCTAACACGAGCACCAACCTCGGCTAGAGATAAGATCTCTCCCGAGCGACCGTTGACAACCTCGGCTAGAGATAAGATCTCTCCCGAGCGACCGTGAACAACCTCGGTTAGGAACAGGAGGAGAACCTCGTCCTA
>QRFJ01000042.1:1523555-1565646 GCA_006176705.1 Cocos nucifera | reverse complement strand
TTCACCTCTTCGCCTCATAGCCAATCAAAAGTTTCAAGCCATTAATAGTTTTCTATTAAACCATGGTTAATCACGATTAGTTGATGTGTGAAACTTTAATTGGCTTTGCCTGTGTAGTAGAATGATTCTACCTAATAATTTCTCGTTAGGGAGGAATTGTAAATGATCCAATTTTCTCATCTAAGAATCTATTTATAAATGGTGGGAGGAATGGATGATGAAGTTCAATTTTTTTTAAACCAGAGAATAGTTGAGATGATGCTAAGTGGCATCCGGCTATTGGAGTTTGAAGAGAGGTATGAATAAAGATTTGGCTTGATAGCTCTTTTAACTTCAGGAGAAAGTTCGTAAGAGTCCAATAAGAGCAGATTTACTTGATATTCTTGCCCTTTCTTTTTTTTCTTTTTTTTTATTTTCAGGTTGATTTTCGGGCATTTAAGGTTGATGTTATTTAGTAGGCGTAAGAATATCTAAAATCCAAGATTATGCGGTTCTGCCCGATGTGAGTTCATTTGATCAGGTCTCATAAATTATCAAATTGAAGGCTCTAAAAGTGAAACGACCGAGGTCCCAATGAATTGCATATATAGAATTTGAATAAATTGGATATGGAACAGTCAAATCGGACCCATCAATTAGTAGTTGGGTGTAAGAAAATTATATCTGATGCATGATTTGGAGAGAATTGAATCAAGTTATATTGTGCGAACGTGGATTAGCCTATTCAATATTAATTGATGGAATTAGTTGGAAGGATGCTTAGTTGTGATTATATTTGCTCAATTGGAGATGGAATTAAGTGGGAGAGATAGGTGGAATGGCTCAAGATAGGTGGAATTAGATCAAAATGTATAAATTAAGTTTTAAAATTGAGGGAAATGGATCAGTTCGTATAATTGGGTGTATTTAACTCAGTTAAGGCTGCTACTGATCAATTACAGGTAGATCTGAATGGAGATTTGACCAATCTAAGGCTAACTGAAGTAAAAGGAGAGGATAAGGATCCGCTGAAATGAAACAGTTTTGATTTAAGAGTATGATCGCTTATTTATTCTAGGCCCAAAGGTGTCTATAGCTATGATGTTTCGTACTATAGTAAATTATTCTATTTTCTTCTCTCACCATCTTCTGGAGACATCCTGCTCTGCTCCCTTTTTTTCTCCAAAAGGCACATCACTCTTTCTTGCAAGAAGTGAAAGATTTTGGCTCTATGGCAAGTTTACTTTATTAGTGTACTAAAATTAAAATATCAACTCAATCGTTTGGAATGTAATAATGCGAAATAATTAGCAATGCAACTGGCATTAAAGGAAGAGACGGAGGATGCTTGTTCAAATTTTACTGCCATCATGCTTTGTTCACATCAACCGCAAAATCCGAAAGACAAATTGTAATGTTTTCAATTTAGGAATATTAATCAACTTTTAAGTCAATTTCATAAGAGAAATTTGACAATGAAACAGACGGCATCACCACCTCGGCAAGTTTCATTCGGCGACTGATCTGCATTCTGCCTTGAATAAGGTGGGAAGCTACCGATGGTTTCCGGTCATTTATCTCTTTGATCTGCCAACCAGTAGGTTGAGGGAATACTGGGTCGGTTTAAATGTTTATGGCCTTCAAAATACCCCACTCATCTTGCCGAGGACTGCCCCACTCTTGGAAGGAGATCTTCTCAAAATAATATCCAAGAGCCATATCTGCTCAAAAATATCCAGAAGTGGTCTTTACAATTGTTTGCCATCCAACATAAATACCCAGATCGAACATGATGTCATGATAGCTTCAATTAGAGGAGCAATTCTCTATCAGCATGTAACATGATGTCACCGAGCATGCCCACTGTTGGGGATAAATCCCGCTCCTGCCGAAGCCCGGCCCAACGCTCAGCCCAATGTAACCGGTAGCTGCTGAAGAGCTTCAGCGCCAGGCGCCAGGCCGAGCCCCTAAGACGGCCGAACTGCTTAGAGGCCGAACTCCCCTGCACCAAGGTCTCGGCCGAACTGCTTAGAGGCCAAACTCCCCTGCACCAAGGTCTCGGCCGAACTGCTTAGAGGCCGAACCCCCTGCACCGAGGTCCGGGCCGAACTGCCTAGAGGACGAACTCCCACCGCCAGCCGAACTTCCTGACGGCCGAGCTCCTTGGACTCCAAGCGGCTGGACTTCTTCAGGAGACGGACTCCTCCCAGACGCCCGTTCGGCCATCCGAGCTCCTCCCGGGTTTTCCCTTCAGCTGAACTCTCCTACGCCGAACTCCTTCGGACTTCCCACGGCCGAACTCCTTCGGACCGACTCCAGGCGAGCCCATGTCCGGCACCGAACTCCTTCGGAGGCGACCGAACTCCTCAGCGAGCCCTGGCCGAACCAACTAGCGAACCGAAGTCCTTCAACTGGCCAGCCGAGCTCCTTCGAACCTCTCAGCGGCCGAACTCCTTCGGGCCGACTCCAAGCGGCCGAGCTTCAATGAAGTCCTCTCAGCGGCCGAACTCCTCAGCAGTCGTCACTGGGCCGAACCCCTCAGCGGTCGCCCTCATCAAACTTCGGCCGACCGAGCTCCTACCGAACTCTCGAGTGTCCAAGCCTCAGCCCGAGCCCAACAGCCGGCCGAACCCCAGACGGCCGAGCTTCAACTCCTCAGCAGCCGAACTCTTCTGCGGACGAGCCTTAGCTGCATACCTCTTGCCAGACGCCTGTGGGAGCCGAACTCCCTCCCATCTTCCTCTTCGGGAGCCCGAACTCCCCCGAAATGGGCACACGACGAAGGCCTTCAACCCTTCATTCGGCAAGCTCTGCAACCATTACTATCAGTCAGTCCGCCGTACCATCGGTCAGTCCGCCGCGGGCGATAGCGACCCACTGCCAGGCGGCGATGGCTGTCACCCTCAATCCGCCGCACACGGCACCAGTGGGACTGACTCCGCCGAACCTCGAGCGGTCCGCCAGCACGCGGCTGCAGTTGTCACCATCAAGCTCCATGCTGCCCGACGACTCTCTGCCAGACGGCACAGCCGTCACCATCAACTGAGCTCCGCTATAAAAGGACCCCTCCCGACATACTAAGGCTAAGCTCTCTGAACTCTCGACTCTCTAAGCTCCCCTCCACATCTCTAAGCTCCGGAACTCATTCCGGGCACTCCATTACTGTTGGTCGGAAACTAACTTGACCGTCGGAGGGTCCTGCCGGAGCCACCACCCCACCGGTTCCGGGCGGGACTTCGTTTTGCAGGTCCCCGGCGGCGCCCAGCGGCCTCGATTGCGGCGACCTCCGGCGGCGACGGATTTCTGCACCAACAGATTGGCGCCGTCTGTGGGAACAAGGGATTGAACCTTCGAGGTTCCCTTGTTCTTAAAGGAGTGCTCGGCGACGATTTCCCTCCCCTGCTCCGGATCTCTCTCCTCCCTCTTCAGTATTCCTTCTCTGGAAAGAGGAAATGCCCCCCAGAAGGGCTTCGACGCGGCGCTCGACGGCTTCCGCGGCTCGATCCCCTCCGAGTCCGTCTGTCCCTGCTCCGGCCCCGGTGACTCAGCCCCCGTCAATAACCGCAGTGGATACGGAGCAGTTCAACCAGCTCATCCAGCACGTTCGCGGTCTCACGGAGGCGGTGCAGGCGGTGCTGCACCGACAAGTCCCAGTGCCAGCCCGACCGGCGCGGGGCTTTCCCGAGGTCGAATGATCCAGTCCGAGAGCGACCGGCCTGGGCAGCCCGACCTCCGATACCCGGGTTGGAGAGGCGGAGGAGGGAGAGCCCTTGTTCGGATCATAGATCGACCAAGGGTGAAGCCTTGCGCCCATCTCACCAGAAAGCCTTGGAGATCAGAGACCGGGAGGACCTGCTGGGCCAAAGGCTCTCGGAAATGAACCGGCGAATTGAAGAACTTCGTCCCCCCTTGCGTGGTGACGACGTTTGTGCAGACCCTCCTTTCTCGCAGAAAATCATGCAAGAACCTGTTCCACCGACCTTCGAGCTCCCTCAACTGGAAAGCTACGATGGAACTTCTGATCCGGTTGATCACCTGGGGGCCTTCCGGGCCATGATGCTGCTTCACGGCGCTTCAGATGCCGTGCTGTGCCGAGCCTTCCCGTCTACCTTAAAGGGAGCAGCGAGGAACTGGTACTCGGCGTTGAAGCCCAACACGATCTTCTCTTTCGGCCAGATGAGCAGTCGGTTCGCGGCCCACTTCATCAGCAGCCGACGACCGAGCCGAGGTTCAGATTCCCTGATGAGCGTCAAGCAGAAGCAAGGGGAATCCATCCGGACTTACGTCACTCGATTCAACGCCGCGGCATTGGAAGTCCGGGACCTGGACCAGTCTGTCGCGATGGCCGCACTTAAGGGCGGCCTTCAGAAAAATAGCTTGCTGTTCTCTCTGGAAAAAAGGTATCCCAGGGACTTCGCCGACCTGCTGGCTCGAGCCGAGAGATATGCCCGTGCGGAGGAAGCCTTCAAATTGAAAGATGAGGAGCTCGTCAGAACGGGTCGGCTGGGTAAATTCCTCCGGTACCGGCCTGAAGCAGAAAAAGATCGGCTAAGGGCGCTGCCGTAGCCAGACTACAAGAAGGTCGGCCACCTTACGGCGTCATTCACATGGCCCCTGGAAAGATCTCGGTGCATCAGCGATTCGCCGTCTCCCAGCAACAAGAGCTTGCACCGAATTGAGGAGTTCAGCATGAGGAGGTCGTCCACCCCGGAGCTTATTGCCGAAGAAATACGGAGGAATCAGCCTTAGGGAGGAGCCCAATCGCCCCTAAGAGAGAAACGGAGAGCAGGAGTTCCCCCGCTGAAGCGGAATGAAGTTCGGCGTGAGGAAGGCCGAACCCACCTATGAGCCCGTCAGCGAGGAAGCTCCGACAAAAAAGTATGAAGTCCTCCCGCGGAAGCTTCCGCGGGAAAGTGGAACGAGGTTCGGCACAAGTAAGGCCGAACTCACGCTCCAGAATGTCCCCCAAAGGAACCGCCTACAAAGTGTTCACTGAAGGCGGAACGAAGTTCGGGCGAGAAAAGCCGAGCTCCCCTCGAGCTCGTCCGAACAAGAGCAGCAGAAAGTTCTCCCACGGCGGGTCTCGTGGGAAAGAGGAATGAAGTTCGGCTCGAAGAAAAGCCAGGCTCACCCCAAAGCTCGGCATCGAGGTAAAATGAAGCTCGGTGGAAAGCCGAACTCCTCAACTCAACCTCCAAAATAAAGTTCGGCGCTGGCAAGGACGGAACGAAGCCCCCCTCCCGGAAGGTTCCGCAACTACGACCCGCTCCTCTAACTCGAATTCTCGGCAAAGCCGAGAGCCAACCGCTAAGACCTGAAGGACTACGGCCTCTCCAAACATGTGCGATCAAGGAGAAGATCGGCTATAGGCACTGCCGTAACTGGGAAAGGTCAAGAAGGTTGGCCGTCCCGCGGCGTCGTCAACGCCACCCCGGGGAGGAGCTAGGAGCTAGCTACATCGGTGATTGTCATCCCCAGCGACAAAGTCAAGAGAAGCATGGTCCAAATTATGAAGGCCGGCAGGAGATAGAGGAGGTCGTCTGGACGGGACTTGCTGCTCGAGGGAGCTCCGAGGAACAACACCCCGTCGACCCCTCAAACGAGAGCGCGCTGTCCACGACTTCCCTTCGGTAAAATCCTCCCCTCTGCAAATATTATTTCTGGATGCGAAATCTATGCGATGACAGGAAAGAAGCAGTTCGGCCGCGTTAGGAACAGGAGGAGAACCTCGTCCTAGCGTGAGCAAAGTCGAAGGCCCCGTCCACAAAGGACGGGATGGGGGGAGAAGCGAGGACGACGGTCCTCATGTGCCCCCACAGCCGGCTAGGAACAGGAGGAGAACCTCGTCCTAGCGTGAGCAAAGTCGAAGGCCCCGTCCACAAAGGACGGGATGGGGGGAGAAGCGAGGACGACGGTCCTCATGTGCCCCCACAGCCGGCTAGGAACAGGAGGAGAACCTCGTCCTAGCGTGAGCAAAGTCGAAGGCCCCGTCCACAAAGGACGGGATGGGGGGAGAAGCGAGGACGACGGTCCTCATGTGCCCCCACAGCCGGCTAGGAACAGGAGGAGAACCTCGTCCTAGCGTGAGCAAAGTCGAAGGCCCCGTCCACCAAGGACGGGATGGGGGGAGAAGCGAGGACGACGGTCCTCATGTGCCCCCACAGCCGGCTAGGAACAGGAGGAGCACCTCGTCCTAGCGTGAGCAAAGTCGAAGGCCCCGTCCAGCGGGATGGGGGGAGAAGCGAGGACGACGGTTGTGCCCCCACAGGGAACAAGAGGAGAACCTCGTCCTGACGTGAGCAAGGTCCAAGGCCTAGCCACAGAGTCTACGGCAAGCTTCACTACAGAAGACGAGGTCTCCTTCGGACCTCAGCTTCAACTTCGGTGTCAGCATCAGCGGGAGACGGGATCTCCCCCAAGCGATCATAACCTTGACTGCAAAAGAGGAGGTCTCCCCCGAACCGACTTCGGTTGATGAAGGCGATGTCAACTCCGACTCTGACCACGGGGGGCGACATTGACTCCGGCCTCAACGTCGACTTCACCAATTTTGGCTGGAAACGAGTCCCATCCCAACTCCAAACATCGACTGAAGATGAGGTCTCCCCCAAGCCTCAGCCTCAACTTCAGCGTCAATCTTGGCTGGGGATGAAACCCCCCCGAGCTTCAGCTGCAACCAATGCGGAGCCTGGAAGAAGACTTCGGCAGTCGCCTGTTTTGGTACTCCCTTCCTTCAATTCTTGAACTCGGGAGTGGGGGGGCTATTGTTGGGGATAAATCCCGCTCCTGCCGAAGCCCGGCCCGACGCTCAGCCCAATGTAACCAGTAGCTGCTGAAGAGCTTCAGCGCCAGGCGCCAGGCCGAGCCCCTAAGACGGCCGAACTGCTTAGAGGCCGAACTCCCCTGCACCAAGGTCTCGGCCGAACTGCTTAGAGGCCGAACTCCCCTGCACCAAGGTCTCGGCCGAACTGCTTAGAGGCCGAACTCCCCTGCACCAAGGTCCGGCCGAACTGCCTAGAGGGCGAACTCCCACCGCCAGCCGAACTTCCTGACGGCCGAGCTCCTTGGACTCCAAGCGGCTGGACTTCTTCAGGAGACGGACTCCTCCCAGACGCCCGTTCGGCCATCCGAGCTCCTCCCGGGTTTTCCCTTCAGCTGAACTCTCCTACGAGCCCATGCAGCCGAACTCCTTCGGACCCCACGGCCGAACTCCTTCGGACTTTCCACGGCCGAACTCCTTCGGACCGACTCCAGGCGAGGTCCGTGCAGCCGAACTCCTTCGGACCGATCCCCGACGGCCGAACTCCTTCGGACCGACCCTAGGCGACCGAACTCCTCAGCGAGCCCTGGCCGAACCAACTAGCAACCGAAGTCCTTCAATTGTCCAGCCGAGCTTCTTCCGGGCCTCTCAGCGGCCGAACTCTACAGGTGGCCGACCCTTCAGTCAGACGAACTCCCCCAGCTTCCCCTTCGGCCGAACTCTGTTACAAGTCCGAACTCCGTCATGAACGGTCGCCCTGCAGCAAGACTTCGGACGGCGACCGAGCTTTCCTACCGAACTCTCGAGTGTCCAAGCCTCAGCCCGAGCCCAACAGCCGGCCGAACCCCAGACGGCCGAGCTTCCTCCTCAGCAGCCGAACTCTTCATGCGGACGACCTTAGCTGCATACCTCTTGCCAGACGCCTGTGGGAGCCGAACTCCCTCCCATCTTCCTCTTCGGGAGCCCGAACTCCCCGAAATGGGCACACGACGAAGGCCTTCAACCCTTCATCCGGCAAGCTCTGCAACCATTACTATCAGTCAGTCCGCCGTACCATCGGTCAGTCCGCCGCGTATGGCGATAGCGACCACGATCTGCCAGGACGGCGATGGCTGTCCCCTCAATCCGCCGCACACGGACTCCATGCGGCCCACTGACTCCGCCGAACCTCGAGCGGCTCCGCACGAGCTACGCGGACTGCAGTTGTCACCATCCAAGCTCCATGCTGCCCGACGACTCTCTGCCAGACGGCACAGCCGTCACCATCAACTAAGCTCCGCTATAAAAGGACCCCTCCCGACATACTAAGGCTAAGCTCTCTGAACTCTCGACTCTCTAAGCTCCCCTCCACATCTCTAAGCTCGGGAACTCATTCCGGGCACTCCATTACTGTTGGTCGGAAACTAACTTGACCGTCGGAGGGTCCTGCCGGAGCCACCACCCCACCGGTTCCGGGCGGGACTTCGTTTTGCAGGTCCCCGGCGGCGCCCAGCGGCCTCGATTGCGGCGACCTCCGGCGGCGACGGATTTCTGCACCAACAGGTTCATCTTCTCCCAATCGCTTCAAGTCACCAAGCTTGAAATACCATTCATATGATCAAGAGTGCAAGTGGAGCCTAGATGCTCACCACCAGTTGTATTTAAGTATAGACCTTGATGATCAGAGAGACCTTATTCATCGATTTTCGTCATCCTTCGAAAAGCTGCTTGAATCTGGTACTCTGAGCTTCAACCGAGAAGCATTACCTCTTTTGGATAGCTTGAAGATTTCTTTGTGGCTCACTTCAGCACCAACAGGAGGATACCACGAACCTCTGACACCCTCATCTCGATCAAGCAAGAAGAGGGAGAAATCCTTCGGGCCTTCGTGGTGCGTTTTAATGCCGCCGCACTTGAGGTCCAAAATTTTAATGAAGATGTGGCCATTTCGATCATGAAGCAAGATCTATGGGATTCCCAGTTCACCTATTCACTGGATAAGAACCACCCCCAGACCTATACTCTTGGAGCATACGGATAAGTACATCCACACAAAAGAAGGTGCTTCTGACAGACGCCAACCAAATAAAAAGGATCAGAAGAAGAAGAAACAGCAGAAGAACGATGTTTCTACTGGGCCAAACCAGCCTACACGAAATAGAAAAATCATCTTCTCCCGATTGAACACAGTATCGACTAATATAAAAAGCCAGTACAACATCTATACTTCCTTCACCACTCCACATGCCCAAATCTTGATGAAAATTGAGAGAGAAAATTATCTTCGCTGACCCACATCGATGAAGAATCGAAGGAAGGATAAGAAAAAGTACTGTCGATTCCATCATGACTACGGCCACGATACCGAATAGTACTTTCAATTAAAAGATGAGATCAAGGCTCTCATTTGGCAAGAATTTTTAGCCAAGTACCGGCTTGATCGTCCGACTTAGTCTCATGCCGATCAACCATCTGCTCTGAAAGAAGATCATCAAAATCGACCAACGGCTAGAGTGATCAACATGATTTTCGGGCGGTCAAGAATAAGAGGGCAATATCTGAAAAGGGATCGACTAAGAAGCGATAATCCAACGAATCTATTTTCTTTTTGGATGATGATGTCAGGGGGATTCAAATTCCCCATGATGATGCTGTCGGGGTCTCGACGACGATAGCCAATTACAATATAAAAAGAATCCTTATTGATAGTGAAAGTTCGACTAATATTTTATTTTACTCTGCATTGTCCCATATGAAACTCTCGATAGAACGCCTCCAAAAAGTTCCTATCCCTTTAGTTGGATTTACAGGGGATGCCATCGACGTTGAGGAAGAGATAGATTTTTTATTGACTATGGAGATAGAACCTCAGTAGAGTACCATCGTCTTGACTTTCATGGTCGTCAGAATTCCATCAACATACAATGCCATACTCGAAAGGCCGGGACTCAACGCTCTCAAGGCGATAGTATCAACATATCATTTGTTAGTCCAATTTTCGATCAAGACTGGAGTCGGAGAGATGCAAGGCAACCAATAAATTATCCGATAATGCCCCACAATCACTATAAAGAAAAATAAATCAGAAGATTCTTCATCGCTGAAAAGCCTTGATCAGTAGGAAGATGAAAATCAGGATGAGCCAGCTGAACGGTTGCTCTCCATCCCATTATTGGAAGATGATCCAATCAAAGCTATTCAAATTGGGTTGCACCTTCAGACGCTGGAGCGTGAACAACTGGTTTGGCTGCTAAGAGCTAATATCGATGTATATGCTTGGTCGGCTATCGATATGCCTGGTATACCTCTGGAAGTAATCATTTACTAATTAAATATCAATCCAAGCGTCAAGTCAATAAGACAAAAGAAGCGACCGTTCACTCCTGAGCAATGAAAAATAATCGATGAAGAAATCGACAAGCTCCTTACGGCAGGCTTCATCAGGGAGGCCCATTATCCTGATTGGCTTGCGAACGTCCTTATGGTAAAGAAAGCCAATGAAAAATGGTGCATTTATATTGATTATACCAACTTGAATAAAGCATACCCGAAGGATAGTTTTCCTCTTCCGAAGATAGATCAACTTATCGACGCGACTTCGGGACATCGACTCCTAAGCTTTATGGATGTTTTTTACGGACTACAATCAGATCCAGATGGCATCCAAGGATGAAGAACATACCATCCTTGTCATCAATAAAGAAATTTATTATTATAAGGTCATGCCATTTGGACTTAGAAATACGGGAGCGACCTACCAAAGGTTGGTAAACAAGATCTTCAAGCCACAAATTAGACGAAACATGAAAGCATATGTCGATGATATGCTAGTAAAAAGCATGCAAAGTCAGGACCATCTTCGAAACTTAGAAGAGGCTTTTGACATAATACGACGGTATCAGATGAAGCTTAATCCGACTAAATGTGCCTTCAGAGTGACGTCTGAAAAGTTTCTTGATTTTCTTATTTCACATCGAGAAATCGAAGTAAATCCCAAAAAGATAAAAGCAATCATCGATATGAAGCATTCAACCTCGAAGAAAGAGGTACAACAGCTCAATGGAAAAATTGCCGCCCTTAGTCGGTTCATCTCCAAGTTCACCGAAAGGTGTCTACCATTCTTTAAAACTCTGCGGTAGATTAGAGACTTTTTAAAGACTGACAAATGCCAGCGATCCTTTGAAGAGCTAAAGAAATACCTAATGACTCCATTGCTCATAAAACCTATGGAAGGAGAACCTCTATATTTATACCTGGCTATGTCGGACGAAGCTGTTAGTTCGATTTTGATCAGAAAAGATGAGAGTTGAGCACAACATCCTATTTACTATGCAAGTAAGGTGCTTCATAATGCTGAAATCAGATATTCAAAAATAAAAAAAATGATTTATGCCTTGATTATTTTGACACAACGGCTTTGGTCCTACTTCCAAGCCCATACAGTTCACGTCCTAACCAACCAACCTCTGAAGTCAATCTTGCATTGACCAGATACCTCAGGCAGGATAGCAAAATGGGCAATAAAGCTTAGTGAATTTAACATCCAATATCGCCCACGCCCATTGATGAAAGCCCAAATTCTGGCCAATTTCATTGCTGACTTTACCACCTCAGATATCAAATCCGAGTAGAGAGAAACAATGTATAAGTTGGCAGAAGACATTCTTGAAATCGATCATCCGTCAATGTGGATGTTACACGTCGATGGAACGTCGAATGCTCTTGGGAGCGGTGCAGGACTCATCTTGACAAATGCCGATGGAATAGTTGTCGAGTATGTCCTTCGATTTAACTTTAAAGCTTCGAACAATCAAACCGAATAGGAAGCTCTCCTAGCTGGCTTGAAAATCACCAGGGAGCTTGGTGTCGGAGAACTGGAAGCATTCACTGACTCCTAACTTATTGTGGGATAAGTTAAAGGTGACTTTGAAGCTCGTGATTCGATAATGCAAAAGTATCTGCAAAAGATCAAAGATCAAGCTTCTACTTTTAAATACTTTGACGTCACGCACATCCCTAGAGTAAAGAATGCTCGGACCGATCCACTCTCCCAACTCGCTGTCACCATCCCTAACGAACTTGGCCGAACTTACATCGAATATCTCGATGTGCCAAGTATCGAAAGGATGGAAGAAGTATTGCAGATCGATGATAAGCCGAGTTGGATGGATTCGATTATTAGGTACCTAACCGAAGAAATTCTACCCAATGATCCATTTAAAGCAAAGCATTTAAGGTGGACGGCCTCGCAATCTATCATGATGGAAGGATGACTCTATAAGCAATCTTTCTCCCTTCTACTATTAAAGTACCTTGAACCTACTGATGCTGACTATGTACTCCAAAAAATTCATGAGGGGATCTATGGAAATCACCTAGGGGGCAAATCTCTCATCTACAAGATCCTCCGATAAGAATATTATTGGCCAACGATGTAGAAGGACACGATTGAGTTCGTTCGAAGATGCGAGCCATGCCAGAGATATGCCAATATCCAACGACAGTCGGCAATGCAATTGACATCGATCATAGTGCCATGACCGTTTGCATAGTAAAAAATCGATATACTTAGTTCTTTCCCATCGACATCCGAGCAAAAAAAATTTTTGGTTATCACCATCGATTACTTCACAAAATAGATAGAAGCTGAACCTTTAGCACAAATTACGAAAAACAAGATGGAGGATTTCATTCAAAAATTTATTATATATAGGTTCGGACTCCTGCATACAATCATAACCGATAATGATCGACAGTTCGACAATCAAAATTTTAAAGACTTCTGCGCGACATACCATATCATCCACAAGCTGACGTCTGTCGATCATCCACAATCGAATGGAGAAGCAAAAGTTATGAATCGGATGATCCTTCATGGTTTGAAAACCCAGCTCAATGAGATCAAAGATCTCTGGATAGAAGAACTACCTTCGGTACTATAGGCTTACCGAACCACCCGTGAGTTCCGACAGGCGAATCTCCATTTAACCTATCTTATGGGACAGAGGCAGTGATACCTGTTGAAATCGGGCTACCATCAGTGAGAGTAAAAAAGTATGATGAGTCAAGTAATTTGGATCGTCGAAGAGCTGACCTAGACCTATTACCTGAAGTCCGATAACAAGTGCAACTTAGAATGACTGCTTACCAACAATGAGTTGCAAGATATTACAATAGAAAAGTTAAACCAAATGAGATTCACCTGGAAGATTTGATCTTGCAAAAGACCAAATATCCAAACCTATAGACTAAGGGAAGCTCTCCCCAAACTGGAAAGGATCTTACCGAATGACAGAAATTCTTCGACCTGGAGCATATCGATTCAAAACTCTTGATGGAGTTGAAGTCCCCCAAACATGGAATGCTGACAACCTTAAAGTATACTATCAATAAAATTGGCTCCATGTACTTCAAACAAATGCAAAAGATAATGTTTGGTGAAGTCTTCTGCAAAGATGTCACCCCCATATTTGACAATCGATTAACCGATGTATTAGACGATCAAAAATCGAACAAATTGACTAATGAAAGAGAATCTGATCGATTAATCGTCAGTTAAGTATTCTGACCGACAATCGATCGGCATATTTCACTCGATGGAATCCAATAACCGATGAATGAAGAATGATCGGTAGTTAGGCTTTTCAATCACCTTTGGTCAAGTACTTCAAATCATCGGTGTAATCGGTTTCCTACAACAGAATCACCGATCGATCGACTGGTAGATGATGTATAACCTCCTTACAAGTGACAAGGAAAGAAAAGCATCGAACTTTGGTTGCGGACTAGTTGGTTTGCTCTGGCTAGTGACAAACACAACCTTTGCCAATTTGGCCATAGCTGAATCGAAGGACATTTGGTTTGCCCTCAATTGTCATACAATTTAGAGAATCGATTAAGTGTTAGATGGTAAAAATTGACCAAAAGTCGGCAAATGGTCGGTTGGAAACTGACCCAGGGTTGGTTTGTCTCCAACCTAGAAATGCCTTAATAAACGACTAAGTGTTAGCAAAAATTCTGATCTAAGGTCAGTTTGAAAGCTAGCCAAAAGTTAGTTAAATAAAATCGACTGATGGATGGACAACAATCGATCAACCAAAATATTTGCAGATGCAACGTATAAAGCAAAGTCACACAATAGAAAATAAGTAAAATTTTTCATTATTGAAGAAAATGTTTACAAGTGGACCTTTGGTCCTTACAAAATTCAAAACTATAAGTTTCAAAAATAGATGATAGTACAAAATCTATTCGATGACTGACTGCTCCGAGGGTTGATCGAAAATGGCTTCAGCTTCGATCGGTGGTGCAGCGTCCGTCGGCGGAATGACTTTAGTCAGAGTAGCTTCCTCCTTCTCTGATGGGACTTCAGCCGCCAATTGGGAAGTCAAACCCATCGACATGGAGGAACCCAATACATCTTCGGCTGAAACCGTGAGAACTGCAGAAATAGCCAGCTCAGTTGAAGTAAGAATGGTGATGGAAGCACCATCATCCATTGGGTCTGCAGGGGATCCATCACCTCCTCCCTCTTCCTCCTCTTTAGCACCGTCTCCTCCTTCAACACCGGGGACAACGATGCTGCTGAGGTCAAGATTAAGAAAGAGCTATTGGACAGCATCCCGACCGTCGTCAAAGCCGATCCAATAGGAAGCTTTGCAGGATCAAGGTCTTCAGATCGGACGAGGTCTTGAATTCCTTAATGCCTAGCTCTTTCGCCCGACGGAGATCCTCCCACAAAGCCTGAATCTCTGCCTTGGCCGAAGATGCTTCTTCCTTAGAAGATTGCCACTTTTGACGACAATCCTCTACCTCCTTGGTCCAATTATTGCGGTCCTTCTCCAATTTTTGTACCGCATGCTTCTTCTTCTTGATGCAGCTCTTCTGGGCCTTTACCTCTGCCCGAGCCAACATGCGATTAGTTTGAACCGACTCAAGTTCGACTCTGAGGTGGGAGACTTCATCGGACAGCCTCTCCTCTCGGGTGGTAGCATCCTTTTTCCGCTCCTCCAACTGACGGATCATTGCATTGCGTTCGATGTTCACAGCCGACATAGAGTCAGAGCACGCACCCCGAAGATCGACCATCTTACGATAAGCCGACTCAAGCTCAGCCATGTCGTGAGCCCACTATTCACAAAAAATAAGTCAAGTTGGTAAAAAAAAAGAAAAAGAGAGAAAAGAAGAAGGCAAAAAGCAGAGGAAAAGGTAGTGGAAAGTTATTGGCTTACCCCAATCAATGTCGGGTAAAATGACCCGAGCATCTCATTCAAGGTTCGATGCCTCCTCAACTCTCGATCAATCGGAAGAAGGATGGCATGAACCAAGTTCCTTGCCAGCTGAGGGTCGGAAAAAGCTGACCCACCTTTCAAAACCCGAACATTAAGATGCTCAGAATTTGTATACCTATGGCTGGAAGCATCACTCCCAACCGGTGCAGACAAAGCTGGCGCCTTTCCTTTTCTCTAGGCTGATGATTGTTCGGGAGGCACCAACATCCACTCAGGCATGGATGGGGATTGTGAATGCCCCCTGTGAGCTGAGATTGATCGGGGGGTAGGCACGATGATAATCGATTGAGCTACCGATGATGGAGTGATAGTCGGAGCATCAACGATAATAACATCTTCCTCCGATTGAGTAACGATTGGAGGAACTTCAGAAGATGTTGCCGTCGTTGGAGCACGTAGGACGACGATGGGAATACCAACATGCCCAGAAGGTGCCACTGAAGGAGCATCGGCAGCTAGAGCATCAGCTACCCGACCCTTCTTCGGCGTGCGCAATGGGACGGTGTCGGATGCCACCCTCTTTCGAGTGGCAAACTAGTAGACTTCTTCCATGGAGATTCCAAGAGGAAGATGCATCCCTACAAAACCAAATAATGAAGTTAAATCAATGTTGAAAATCAATCGAATGATGGAAAGATAAAATTATGGACACTATGTGTACCTACAAATGGTGCCAGACCAAGTTCGTTATCGTATAGAGACTCTTTGGTATTCAGCTCTTTCTATGGAGAAACTCTCATATCCTTCAATCGAAGGAAATCTTCTCGATCGATTGGATCCATTCGACTATTTTTATTTGGAAGGATATTTGGCTCTCCCCATATCGATGGAAAGCCCCAAGAAGTGGGAGGAGAAACAAAGAAGAACTGGGTCTTCCAATCGTGAATAGACGATGGAAGATCGGTGATAAAAGAAAGCCCCTTTCTTATGACAAAATGCCACCATCCGTCGGCCTTCGGATGGGGTCGGAGAATAAAGAAAGGTCTAAACAAGAAAAGCCGAAGAGTCATCGGGATTAACCAACACAACAAAGCAAAGAAGATCAAAAGCCGAACGGAATTCGATGCTAACTGAGCCGGACATACCCTATAATAATCAAAAATATTTTGGAGAAACTTCGAAATAGGGAATCTAAGGCCCGACCTATGATTTTCTATATAAAAAGCTATATATCCCGATGAAGGCGAATTCACCCGATCGTTGGGGCCAGGAGCCAACAACCAAAAGCCCTCCAGGATTCGATACTGATTTCGAAGTTGCTCCACGATCGATGTCGTTAGGGTAGAATCTTTGGCTGCTGGACCTCATGATGAATTACTACGATTAGCCATGCATGTGACAATAAAATAAAAAGAAAGGAACAAAGATGTCAAAGGGAAGGTTCGAACTTCAAACCTGAGGGCTAAAGGGCAAGAGAACAAACAAAGTTTCCAAAAGCTACTACTATTGAAAGCAGTGAAAGAAAAACGATCGAAGGGGGGGTGACTAGTATATATAGGACCCACCTATGGTCAAGATGCACAGAAATCTCATCAGATGTTGATACATGTCGGTCGAAGAGTGGCTGAACATCAAATCCCTCGAGCTCCGCAATCGTTCGTTTATTAATGATGATTGTTGCAATCCCCAAAGCGTCGAACAACAAGTTTTTATCGAAGATCCTAGAGATCATAAATGATAGAAGGTGGAACGAAATTCAAGACAGCGCCACGTATTAACCCCCTGCATCTGGTGCATCAAGATAAAATGTCAAATTATCATACCGAACTTGGACGTGGGGGACAACTATTGGAAGATATCGAGCCAATGCCTAACTCGCCAACCTGTCCATCAGTCAGTGATCGACCGACCACCAGACAACGACCATCGTCTGGCGATTGATAATTGACAACAAAGAGGGCTAGCTGGCTGACGAAAAGTCTTCAAACTGATCGACCAATGATCGGCCAATTTCTAAATAAGCCAACCGACCGAAGGTCGATTGATCCTAGATATGCCGACCGACTGACCATCGGTCGGCCCCAGATATGCCGAACAATCGATGATCGATCGGCTCCAGATGTGTCGACCGACCAACGATCGATCGATCCTAGATTAATCGAACAATCGTCAGATGTTTTATAAACAACTCATCTGACTTCTAATCAGCTCTATAAAATTACCTCCAAAAAAAGCAGGCAACAATGATTAGTGGATAGTTCTAACCACCTTCCCACGATCGCATTACGTCGGAAGAAAAGGGACCCATGTACAAAACGGTTATCACTCCGATATTTATAAAAAGGATGTAAATTGGTTAGCTAGTTTGATAGGATACATCTAATACTTTTAGAGCAATCTCTATCATTTTGTTCTTAGATTCCTATTCAACCAGTCTATCCTACCAACTTAAGCATCGGAGGGTCCCGTCGAAGCCAATTTCGGTCAATACGGATTTATCTTTATAGGTTTTTCGGCATTAATTTATAGGCACAGATGAATTGACTGCAACAGGATCGATAGGTGTGAATTTTGTGAAAGATTCGGTATGATAACAGGAACTTCCTGGTCAACTAATTCAGTTGGATAATTACCAAAAAAAAAAAAAACTAATTCGGTTGGATTAAATGGACCACATGCTACAACAGACAAACCGCCATGCCTTACTTTTGTCCTTTAAACTATAGATCGAACATATCTGGTCTAACAAAACGTGAAAGTATCCTGTCGACCCCTTCTCTTAATCCATTCCATACAATGCACTTTGTGTCTCGTTGGTCTCACTAGGTTCCTCCACCTGTCACGCAAGATCACTATATTACCCAACTTGAAATTGATTGCCTACTTACCATACGAAACTGAGGCACTCCTAATCTGATTGCTGTTCCTGAAACTGTTTGAGGAAAAGCGCATGTGGTTCTCCCGTCGCCGTCGCCGTCGCCGTCGCCGACGTCGAACTATTTAACACAACGACGACCTGAGCATCTGCACTTGTAGTGCAGTCTTGTCAATATACAATGTATGTCATCGCTCAGTTGGGCCTTGATGAATTATTATCAGAAAGAGCTACAGTATCGTACCATTACTAGTCAAATTGTTTGCTTCCACCCGATTTGTTCTGTGACAAGATGTCTATTCTGTGAGCTTTCTAGAATAAAAATCTCATGGGGTTGAGAGTGGAACAGGCAGTTCACTGTCGAGTCGAGTGGGGTTTTAGCCGTTCACTGATGATGGTGGACTTGGCCTGAAGAACTTGATGAATATGAATCTCTCGTTTGTGGTTAAATAAGCTTAGAGATACTTGATTAGATCTGATGGTGCCAGTTCTATCTATCTGGTGGACCAAATCCATGCAGCCTACTACATGCAAGAAAAAGGCTTGGTATGCAGGTCAAGAAATACCTAAAGAGGAATTAGAAGCCATTTAGAACTGCACAACATTCAAATTGGGCAATGGAGTGGATATCAGGTTCTGAAAGACTGTTGAATTAGCCCAATTCCCCATTTATCCCTCTTCCAAAAATTTTATAATGTAGTGGCTAAAACTAACTCATCAGTAGTAGCGTCGCAATGGAACTGGAGGACCTTGCAATGGAGAGTCAAGCTGCTTGGACCATTCGCCATGTTGCTCTAGAGTCAGATCGACCAGACTTTGGTGATACGACTGTTTGGAAGCTAATTAACCGAGAACGGAAAGTTTATAAATATTGTTTCATTCTATAGATTGATCAACTCTCGAGGCCTCCATTGTTCTTAATCACCATATAGTTATTCGGAAAGTTAAAGTGTCAAGAAAATCAAAGTATTTTTTTGGCTGGCCGCAAAGAATAGACTGCATATAGAGAAAGTGCTTGCCAGAAATGGATAGATGGTTAGACCACGACTCATCTATTCCCTCCATGTCTCAGGTTACATGGATAGCTACCAAATTTGCATCCTCCTTGGATGTCATGGAGGTTGAAGAAAATTCATGTAGATTTGAGGAGAGGTTGGGACTCTTTTGGCGAGTCTAGCATGCATGAGAGTAATCTTCCTTCGAAAGCATTCATGCCCCGGCTCTATTCTTCAAAAGTCTCCATTCTTTCATGTTTTGGAGGAATCTATATTCGGGTATTGTTGGGCCATTGAATCTTCTCTCCTGATTTAATATCGATATTCTGACTTACAATCGGCACCATCGACTGTACGGTAGCAATATCAAATTCTTGACTGACAATCGATTTCTTCGACTATCAGTCAGAGACAAAAAATTAGATAACTCCTAACCAGATAAGCCGACTATCAACCGATATCAATGCCCAACTCACAGTCGGCAATAAAATTGATGGCCGCTTATCAATCGATTTGAATTGATGGCTGACTGTCAATCGGCAAAATGATTGACAATCAGTAACCTTCAATCGGCTTCTAATGAACATGACAATTTTAACAACTATCCAACCACTGCCTAATCAGAATATTAGAACCATCATACGATGATCAGTCGGTATAATAGCGCTTATTAATAGACAGTCGGCATGTCATAAATTGCCAGCACAAAACACTCATAACGGCCATTCATAAGTATTAACTACTCACCCTACGATCAAATAATGCCGGAATAAGCGGGATCTACATGCCTAACTGTTACAAATGGTTACCAATACTTTTATCTATAAAAAGAAGGTAAACGAACAGGATGGGTAAGGGCATTTTCGGCTACACTTTGCCAATTCTCATTTTACTTGTTCGATTAACTCTCATTTCTAACTTAAGCATCGAAAGATCTCCACTGCCACCGAAAATAATTCTAGTCGGTGTGGATTGTCTTGTATGTTGCTTTCAACCAGCATCAAGCACATTAAGAATTTAGCTGCAACAGATTGGCACGCCAAGTAGGAGGGTGAGCAAGAACATTGTGAATCAAAAATCAAATAAGATGAAAATAAGAATCCATAATTTTACTAGCTCCACCAAATAATCTTCCCATTGGGAAGACCTTCCTTCTCTACCTTCAATGGTAGAGCCCAATTCTTCACATCTAGCCGGCACAACAGATGCGCAAATCCAACAACTCACTACATTGATGTAGCAAATGAAGGTACTGATGAAGGTAGTACATAACCTCCAATAGCAACAGCAATCGATGGTGGAAGAGTTAGCAGCACTTACAGTGCCATCCAGGTACAATCACTATGCTCCACAATAATTTTCGTTCTCATCATCGAAATGATGACTGGCATGACATTTTTGTCATATCAAAATATTGCTGTCCCAGCATTCTCACCATGCCACCCATCATTCGCAGCAGTCTACTTCTCCTTCTTGCCACCACAACATCAAGAAGGGGAAGAGGCCACATCTATCTTCTAGTTCACAATCCTCAAGTTTTTAGGACATTCTACTTCTGAATTCTCACAACGACGATTTGATGACTATGAGCACAACACTACTACAAAATGGGGCTATGGCGGCGCATACTATGGCAGTGGTTTCGAAAATCGCTGTCATAGGTTCTACAACAGCGGTTATATAGAACCGCAACCATAGGTCGAACCTATGACAGTGGTTAAAACTAACCACTATCATAGGTCGATCTATGATAGTGGTTATGCATAACCACTGCTATAGGTCTAATCTATGACAGCAGTTTAGCATAACTGCTGCCATAGATTCGATATATGGCAACGGTAAACTGCTGTCATAGATTCGACATATGGCAATGGTTAATCAACCGCTACCATAGAGCCCAACCTATGATGTTGGTTAGGCTTAACCAATGCCATAGGTCAAATATATGACAGTGGTTATCCAAAATTGCTGCTATAAGTTCGATCTATGATAGTAATTTTGCTTAATCGCTGCTATAGGTCCGACGTATGGCAGTGATTTTTTATAACCATTATCATATCTTTTCTCATATTTTTTTCTAAATATTATATAATTCTAAAATTTAATACTACCGTTGTCATATATTTTCTCATATTTTTTTCTAAATATTATATAATTCTAAAATTTAATGCCCATCTTTACTATTCATTATCTAAATAATTATCATTAGAGTATCATCATAAAAAACCATCTTAATCTGATAGCCCTAGCTTTATCGATCGATAAAATTTAATTTCTATGACCATAAATGATGACACGATGATCTAATAAATAGAGACCACCAATGGATCCAAAAACTTATGATGATGATCTCAATGATGTTTGTAGTATACTATCAAAATTTTATTTCAATCGAATATCGTTATCATGGTCAATTTATTATGGAATGATTTCGACCGTTAAATGAGAAATAAGTGATCAAAAGGCCAGATGTGGATACTAAAAAATTATCTTATAATCACTTATTTTTAGTTAACATGAACAGTTTATATAGAAATAATTTAAATTTTATGATTATCACCATATAAAATAATTATCTTATAATCGGATATCATTTAACTACTGAAAAATTATCATGGTCAGCCACATCTGCGGTACATGCTCCACCCATCGATGAGTCTTCACTGACATTCATGTCGCACGATTTTATGACCATTGAGTGTATGTTTTTATTATATTATTTATTTTTTTTATATAGTTATTATATACTTATATATTTATATAATGTATTTTTATTACAAGTGCATCATCTAGTAGGATATTTTGCAGTCCCACATGCATGCTGCATGTATGGAACCACCAGCATTAGATGATGGTAGAGTATGATGTAGAGGGGAGGCTAGTAGGAGAGACCATGTGGAAAATGCATTCCTTGTTTGGAGTGCTTGTGAAGCGATCTGACATCATTCTAGTACTGCCCATAGACTGACGACTGATGGATGTTGGTATCCGAAATTGAATATGGAAGGAGATATGGGTAAATGTATATTAATTATATTTATGCATTTGATATGTTTACATTATGTTTAATTAGAATAATTTCATAACTAATTTTTGATAATTTTGTGTAAAGGAAGTACTACTTCACAGAGTACGAGAGGACTCAAGATATCCGAATGAAGAAGATTGAAGAGTTGTACCGAGGTTACAAGATTAAGCTCCATAAAGGATGGCTCAAGCACTGATGGGATACTCCAGAGGAGCTTGTACTTTGGATACAGGACTGTTTTCTGAGTCATTAGAAGGAGATGGTCAGACATTAGAGGAGCCAGAAGTTCAAGATTTAATTTTTAATTTTTAAATTTTTTAATATACTTAAAATTATATTTAAATATTTTTTAAATATTTATTATTTATTTAAATACTTTTTAAACCGCCTCCCATTAGAATAGGAAGAATCGGATAGCTTAGGAGTATACGCACACTTTCGATCATAAGTCTATAGCCAGTCGTGTGCACAGAGAGATAATAAATTTTGAATCTTAATTTATAAATTAAATTAATATTTTTTTACATATTTCTAATAAACTTATCCATTATTATAGCTGACAAGAGATGGGGTGATGCCCAACCATAACAAGATCTTTCGATCTAGTCATAAGAAGGGTAGACTGATGAACATCATGATCGAAATGATTTTTGTAAGTAATAAATAGGATATTAGTATGATTAGTATTATAACATTACTGATATTATTTTTTTTAAATTTATAATTATCGAATCTATTAGACATGCTCGCGAGCAAGTGCCTAGATATCTCTAGCTCCCATGACCATCTATCTCAGATCTTGGGGTCTGAGCACTCTGGAAGGATCCAATGTAGGTCCGAACATACGCCGATGAGCTACTGATCTGAGAAGAGCATTTTTTCACATACTTTCGATATCGTCAGTCGGAAGTAGCTTGAGGAGGCATTGGAGTGGGCAGCTCAAGTAAGAGCACAGGCAGATCAGGCTATGGAGTGGGTTGCTTAGGTAGAGGAGCATACATCTCATCTATAGGACGTCCTAAGCACCATGGTGATGAGGCTCAGTGCACGTTTTAGAGCTGACTTCATGGGCCTTGAGGACATGTTGGTCGATGTTCTAGCTTCAGCTCCTCCAGCTCTAGCTCCAGCTCCTCCAGCTCATGCACCATCTCCTTCCGGTGATGACGACGTAGATGTAGATTTAAGAAATTTTTGATGTATTTTTTTAAAAAATATTATAATAAATTTTATTTAATAATAAAATTTAAGCATTTTAAAAATATTTTTATGTTATTTATAATATTTTTTATATTATATATTAAATTATATTTATTAATTTAAAAATAAAAATTTAAAAATTTATATTTTTTATTATTTAAAAACTATGATAGTGGTTGCAAAACCACTGCCGTAGGCATGCCAATCGATACCCTAGGGTATATGCCAACTGCTATCATAACCTATGGCAGCGATTTACAAACTGCTACCATAGAGCCTATGGCAGCGGTTTAAAAATGACTGCCATTGCTAGTTTATAATAGTGGTTAAAAAATCGCTGCCATATTCCTCTATGATAGCGGTTATGAAACCACTGCCATAGGTCAAGTATAGCAGTGGTTAACAAAACCGCTACTATAGGCTGTTTATGGCAGCGATTTTCGTAACCACAGCAAAAATCATTGTCATAGACATACAACAATGGCCACAGTGGCAGCAGTTATATAACCGCTGTCGTAGCCTATGGTAGTGATATTTAGGGCTACGATAGTGGTTGTGAATTACTGTCATAGCCCTATTCTATAGTTATGCAAGTTCGAAGAAATAGATCGTCAACTTGCCCGATTATGAGTGAATAATCGGGGGGTTCTGGCGACTTTGGCATGCATACCATCCCTCCATTTTCTCAATGTATTTTGGATGAACCGATTCTATCTTGGTTCAAAATATCGTAGATGGAGCCATATGATGACTCCATAGATCTGGTTGATCATCTGGAGTGATAAAACTCTCATGATGATCCAAGAAGCTTCCGATGCCCTCTTATGCAAAGACTGTCTGGCAACCATTCAAAAGGCTGCTCGAGCTTGATATTCTGGGCTCAAACTAGGGAGCATACACTCCTTTGAATAGTTGAAAGATTCGTTCGTGGCCCACTTCAGCACCAGCTAAAGAATGCCACGAACTTTGGACAGTATATTCTCCATCAAGCAAAATGAAGAAAAGACTTTGAAAAACTTTGTAGCATGTTTCAACACTGCCATACTTGAGGTCAAGGATCTTAATGAAGATATGATCATTTCAGCCATGAAAAGAGATATGAGGGGATGTAGATTTATTTACTCCCTGGATAAGAACCACTCTCAGACATATGTTGAACTTTTGGAGCACGCATACAGATACATTCGCGTGGATGAAGGTATTACTAGCCAATGCCTGTCAGAAGAAAAAGATCAAAAAAAGAAATAAAATAAGAGTGGAGTTCCCACTGAACCAAGTCGATAAACAACTGACAAAAGAGCTTCACCTCACCGATGGAGTCTAAGGCCAAATAAGTTCAATACTAAATACGACTCCTACACTCCTCTCTTTGCTTCTCATGCATAGATTCTGATGGAGATCGAAGAAGTAGAATATCTCTAACACCCCCCACCAATGAAGGCACTGCCGAAAAGCCATGACAGGAAGAAGTACTATTGGTTCCATCATGATTACAGTCACGACACTGAATAGTGTATCCAACTTAGGAATGAAATTAAGGCTCTAATTTGACAAGGCTTCCTTGGCAAGTTTTGATGCGATCCTCTGATCCAACCTCTTGTCGATCGACAAACTTGGTGTCAACCTGAGGAAGTGCACGACAATCAACCAACAGCATGAGTCATCAACATGATTTTCAAGCAATCGAGAAACTGGGGTCCAACTTTCGAAGAAGAATCAGCTAAAAAGCAACGTTGTAAATTTTTTTTTGGATGATGATGTTTGGAAAGTGTAAACTTTCCATAATGATGCTGTTATTATGTCGATAACAATAGCAAATTATGATGTAAAAAGAATCATTATAGATAATAGAAGTTCGATAGATATTTTATTTTACTCTACTTTTTCTAAAATGTGACTACCAACTGACCAACTCAAAAGAGTCTTTACACCTTTAGTTAGTTTTACTGGAGATGTAATTAACATGGAAGGAGAAATTACTCTTTCCCTAACTATAGAGACTGAGCCATGATAAAGTATAGTTCTCCTTACATTTATAGTCATTTGAGTCCCTTCGGCTTGCAATGCCATAGTAGGACGATCGGGACTCAATGCATTAAGAGCAATAGTGTTGACTTACTATCTCCTTGTTCGATTCCCAACCAAAGAAGGGAAAGGAGAAATACATGGGGCAATAGTTAGTCCGATGTTGTTTCATGGTTTCTATTGAAGGCACTAAGTCTGAAGACCCCTTAACAATCAACAAACTTGATCAGAGAGAAAATGAAGAAGGAGAAGAACTGGCAGAATAACTAATTTCAATCTCCTTGAGAAAAGATGACCCTACAAAAATTATTTCAATTAGATCATGGTTGTCTGATCCAAAACGAAGCTAGCTGATGGACTTGCTGAAGGCAAATGCTGATGTCTTCACTTGGTCGTAAACCGACATGCCTGAAATTCTTTTAGAGGTAATAACTCATCATCTAAATATCGATCCAAAAGTTAAACCAGTGAAATAAAAGAAAAGATCTTTTGCCTCTAAAAGATAGAAGATCATTGATGAAGAAGTTGACAAGACTCCAGCTGTCGACTTCATCGGAGAAACTAACTATTCCAACTGGCTCATCAATGTTGTGGTGGTGAGGAAAGCCAACGAAAAATGATGAATCTACATCGATTAAACCAATTTAAATAAAGCTTGTCCAAAAGATAGTTTTCTTTGCTGAAAATTAATCAACTAGTCGATGCAACATTGGGACACCAACTTTTGAGCTTTATGGATGCCTTCATAGGCTATAACCAAATTCGAATGGTCCTGAAAGATGAGAAATATATTATCTTCATAACCGACAAAGGCATTTACTGTTATAAAGTAATGCTGTTCAGTTTAAAAATTACTAGAGCGACTAATCAATGGTTGATCAATAAGATGTTCAAATAATAAATTGGGCGAAATATGAAAATCTATATCGACAACATACTGATAAAAAGTATCCAAAGTCATGATCACGTTTGGGACTTTAAAAAAGCTTTCGACATATTTCGACGACATCGGATGAAATTAAATCCAACTAAGTTTGCCTTTGGCATGATTGTCAAAAAGTTTCTTAGACTTTTTGTATCACAATGAGAAATTGAAGCCAATCTAGAGAAGATCAAAGCCATTGTTGCCCAGCTATGCAACCCAAGAGGGGGGCTGGTTAATTAGATTTTTAAAATTTTAAAGCTAATTTAGAATCACAAAGATTAAGTAATAATAAGCAAGTTATATGTAGCGAGTGATTTAAGCAAAGTATAAAAATGAGATGCAAGTATGCAAGAAAATAAAGAAATTAAGATAGAGAGCAAGTAAGCATACCATAAATAATCAAGATTTATAGTGGTTCGATGCCAACCTTGTACCTACATCTATTTTTCAAGCTCCTACTTGAGAATTTAAATTCACTAAAATGTATTCAATAAGAATACAACATTAGTACCTCCGACCCTAGCTATCCCAAGCTAGAATACTTATTTTTTAAGTACAAGCCAATCTAATATAATCTAATTCAAGGTTTGGATTAATCTTTTCAAGTTTTGGAATCCTCCCAAAATTTAAAAATAAGATAAAAAATAGAGTATAAGAGTTAATGACAAAGAAATACAAGTTTAGCTTTCTTAATGAGCAAATAAAATTTTAAGAACACTTTACACAATAAAGGAAGAAGCTTTTCTGATTTTTCTCAAGGTTATTAAAGATTTCAATGAGCTCTTGAGGGATTGGTGAACTTAAAATGAAAGCTTCTTTTACTTGAAGTGGGTATTTTGCTAGGGCTAAAATAAATGCTTAATATCTTTCACTTGTTCCCTCTTTTTGAGAGCCTTTATATCTTTAATAGTGGCTAGAGAGAAAACAAACCCAATTTGTAGCCTTTGAAGATTTATTTTGGAGCATTAAATGTGACTAAAAAGAACTAAAAAACTAGTCATTTTGGAGATTTTTCATTATAGGGGTCGATCTTAAGGTCGTCCCCTATATAGGGGTCGACCCTTACACGATCCTGGGGTCGACCTCTATGGCAGAAGTCAGAAAATAATTAATTTTTATTTTTTATCTTGCAAAAATAGTGGAGGATCCCTCCTTTGGTGTGCTAGCCAAAGAACAGCTTGCCAATCAGCACTTTTTGACAGGGGTCAACCATTTTCTTCAAATCTGATTTTCTTCCAAAATATGCATCCAAAATTTATGAAACTACCTTCAATAGATCAAAAATTTTTTAAGCTTATTTTTTAGACTTTCAAAATAGATTTTCTTCAACTTTATAAAATTATAATTTTGCCCCTCATCATTTTTTTAATAAACTTAAATTTTTTTATTAAATCTAAAATATATAATTAATCTTTTTCCAAACTAAATTTATTAATATCTCTTTCAAATATTTTATAATCATCAAAATTAATTATTGAGGCAAGAATTTTTTTTTTATGATAATAAAATATTTGTGTAGAAGCAAAATAAGGCATGCATAGAACATTGAAGTAAAATAGTGCCATTAAGAATTTTAAGTTTAAACTTAAGATAATATATAAATATATTCAATTGATATAAATTTTTAAGATAAGCTTTATAATATCAAGACATAATGTCAATACCTATAGGTAGATAATTACAGTGCATTATTATCATAAAGGATTAAGAAATCATAGTATAAATTTCACTGTCTACAAAATAACTTAGTTCTTTTAAAAGAAAGGTTAGACTACAAAAAAATTTGCTAATGATCAAGCATGTATTTTTAACATCATTAATTAATAATTATTATTTATACCAAACAACATATTTACTCTTTCTTTTTACATCATTAATTAAAAACTACTCTTTTCTTATTTTAAATAAAAATTTATTTTTTCTTTCATGATAAAATAAGATGTCAACATCTAAAATACATAAGAGTCATAGGAGTCATATATCAAGTAAATAGTTCTAGCTAAAATATATAAAGATGTGATATGGAGTTTACATTACATATTAGAAACACAAATAGTTAGCCATATAAGATAAGCATTACATACAATCAAAATTGGCCAATATATATCATGAAGCAATTGATTAAATATATGAATGCATACTTCATGAATATTCTCAAGTTATCTTTAGTTTATTATATTTTTTATATACTCATTAGATTATAATATCTTAATTCAAATCAATGAGTATTAAGATTTCGAGCATCAAATTAGTGAATATTTTAAGCATTAATTCATTAAGCATATACTCAACATTCTTCTTTTCATTTTTGATAACATTAAAAAGTTTATGGAAAGGATTAAGAAAAACCATCAAATAAATCATCTTTCTTATGAAAACTTATCTTTGGATTTAAAACATGCTTAAAACATCGCTTTTCTTTTAGAAATTTGCTTGAGTTCAAATATCAAAGGCTCTCCCCCTTATTAAATGATTATAACTTTAATAATTAGATTTTTCAAATATGTATTTTTTAAGCTTTAAGAAATAAAGATTTAAAAGATTTGAACAAAGAAATCAAGCATAATATTTTTTTTAATCTTTATGCATCAAACAAATCATTGAAATATATCATCAAAATCAATCAAAATTTTAAAAAAATATATCAAATTTAAAAAATTTTAATTTAATTTCAAGAAGATAATAAATTTAAATTTTATAAAATATTTAATATAAAAATAAGCATGTTTGATATTAAATTTATATTGATAACACTCTCTCCCATTCTAAAAGGTTTAAATTCAGATTTTTCAAGTCAATAATAAAGGATAGAGCTTTTCAAGTTATTTCAGCATATTTGATACTAAGTAAAGTATGTCCAATGATAAATTTCTATTTGATACTATCAATTTAGATTTTTAATTTAATTTTAAAAATTAGAAATTTTTAAATAAAATAAATATAATGTATAAAAAAGATTTGATATCAATTTTAATATTTATTCTTTACTTTTTTCAAAAAGTTTCGATCAATTAAACTTTGAAAAGTGGGTATCAAAAGAGTATAAAAGATAGTATCAGAGCTAAAAAAAAATTTATAAAGATCTTACAATATACATTAAAAATTTTATAAATTTATTTCTAAGAGTAAGAAAAATTTTTAATTTAATTCAACTCCAAGAATGTCAAGAATGTTTAGGAAAATCAAATTATAAAATTAGCATATGAATGATACTACTTTAAGTAAGTTTCAACATTGAAAAATAATTTATTTGTCTGATGCTATTTTAAATTAATATCATTTTAAATCAAATAAATTAAATTAAATAAATACATAAAAGTATAAATTAAAAAGACTATAAGGTATTTGATTGAGAGTTTGAAATCAATTAAAATAAAGTATAAATTTCAATAAATTATAAGATAAATGATTGAAAATATAAGATTAATATCAATATTTTTAATATTAATTTACAGCAAATGTCTCTCCTCCTAGTTTCAAAAGTGAATACCATAAAATTCATAATATGATATTTTTAAATTTATTTTTTTCTTTTAAATTAAGCACCATTAATTGATATCATATTAATCTTTAATTAATACTAATATAACTTTTAAGCTCAGATTTTTAAATTTGATTTATACTAATTTAGTAACTAATTCATCTTAAATAAATTCTCTCTCTTACTTTTGCAAATAAAGATATTTTTAATTAAATAATATTTTAAGATCAAATTATTTTTTTATTATTTTTTCTATTATACATATTTAAAGTAAGTATATTAAGTTTCAAATAATCAATCATCAATTAAATAATCAATCATAATCATAATACAGTAATTTTTTTTATAAAAATTTTGCTTTCATTGATTTTAAAATGGAATATTTACAACATGATATCTTCAATCATGACAACATCAAAATAATCAATTGATATAAAGTATTTTTAAAATATTTATTAATAATTAAAAATGATGAAACAATCAAATCAATCAAAGTATGAATTGATAAGTCAAAAAATTTATAAATACTTAAATTAAAGATGAACATAATCAAGCAATATAAGTGATTTCTTTTTAATTTAAAAAAATTATTTTTTTTGGTACAACTCAACCAAAATTAGAATAAGATTTAGTTTAAGAAAAATTTCTTTCATATTTAGAAAATATAATTTCAATACTATATTTCTTTTTCTTAAAATAATAGATTAAAAAAAATACTTTTCAAATTTAGCTAAGAAATAGCTTTAAACTTTAAAAATCCAAGATAAATATATTCTTTCAAAATTAAAAATTTAGATATATTATCATAAAGAGTTTTATTTAATTTTTTAATAATTATTTTTATTTTTTAAAAAAAAATATTATACATTGAGTTTAGAAAAGGTATCAAATAACTGTAATTTATCTCCAATATTATCATATTAAAATATGACTATGCAAACTTAAATTTGAGACAAAATATTTTTTCTCTCTTTCTTTTTTATCAAAAATGGAGTACAAGATGATAAAATTTGATACTAATTATTTTAATTTTTTTATCAAAAAAGATGAATCCATTAAGTTTAGATCAAATTATTTTGATAAGTCATTTTGAATTGATACCGATAGACTATGCAAATAAATTATAGAAAGATTTACTATTTAAATTCATACCAATAGCTCTGCACAGACTGATGCTATGATCTTGATAGAGAGTCTCTCAATAAATGCATCTTCATCTAGCCTATCAGGTAATCATGAGCTAGTATTTGGATGGCTGGTCTATGAAAGTGAAGCTATCTCTATTTATTCATGCTGTTCTGCTGGCTTCTTGTTCTGATATGTACTGCAATAGGCTTTATGAGTTTTGGTTAAACTATAAAATTTTAAATTCTTAGGGATAAACTAATATGCAATATAATTCAATACATCAAGTACTTAATTTTTATGATTGAATGTCTTATCTTCAAGTACTTTATTTCATATAAAATTTTTATTAAAATTTTAATAATTTAGCATTTTATGGAGGAATGTCAAACATAATTTTACTTGTATATTCAGTAACTCAAAAATATTCATATCTAATTAAGCATCTTTTAATTTATGTTTACCAATTATAAAATTGATATGGGGTAGCTATTTTATCATATTGAATTTTAAGATATTTTAATTCATATCATAATATGATACTTAGAGGAGAATATATTGATCTCTTAAAATCAAAGTATTCAAATCATTAAAATCAATCAATCATACTAATCTGACTAATATATGAAAAGAATTTCAAACAAGTAAACATAATATGAAATCATAATGATAGATCATTAAAATTAATAAAATTAATCAAACAAATATTGATGGTATGATGTAGGAAAAGTTTAGATTTTACTAATATCATCATCCATCTAAGTCCATTCCCAAGACATCCAACTACAAGTATTTTCTCATTTTATTCCATTAGATCTTTGGTGTACCTACAAAATTATTTACTAATTTTTGGTACCCAAGTCATCTTGAGTCCATGAAGATTAGAGCTCATGATTTCTTTGAAAATCTAAATCTTCTCCATATTTGAATTTTTAGATTTACTAGAAAAATATGTATAGGATTTATGTCCTACTTTTTCATGTTTAAAGCAAGTAATATTTGAAAACTTGTTCTTTGATGAGTTCACAAAGATATTTTTCAAAAAATTTTATTTCTTAAGAGGATTATAGTCTAGGCCGGCTTTATCATAAATAATCTTTTGATTTTCAAGTAACATTTGAAGTTTATTTGAGCTAAGAGTAAACTTTTCTATCATAGATTTTAATTTAGCAATTTCATTTCTTAAGTTCATATTTTCTTGAGTTAAAATCAATTTCTCATTTAAAATTATCTCATTTTTTTAGTAAAGATTGATTCTTTGATTTTGATTTTAATTTTTTATTTTTTACCCCTAACTTCTTTAAATCATCAACTAAATTATAAAATGCTTCTTGGAGTTCTTCAAAAGTAAAATCATTAGAAATTTTATCATTTATCCTATTTTCATGTACCATAAGGCACAAGTTAGCTTGTTCATGTGACTCTTCTTCTTCAGAGCTTGAATCATCGCTATTACTCCATGTAGCCACCATAGCCTTTTTTTTATATTTCTTGGGGTCCTTCTTGAGTTGTGGATATTCAGACCTAAAGTGCTCCAGCTTCTTACACTCATAACAAATAAGAGGCTGCTCCTTATCCTTTTTCTTGCTATACTTTTCTTTTGTAGGTGGTCTCTTCCTCATCCCTTTTTTTTTCTTCAATTTTTTTTTAAACTTTCTAGTGATGAGGGCCAATTCTTCATCTTGCTCTTTATTTTTTGTTTCATCGGATTCCTCATCTAATTGAGTAGTGAGATTGAGGGCGATTGTCTTCTTCTTCTTGATATCTTCTTCTTGATGTTGCTTCATGCTTAGCTCGTATGTCATAAGTGATCTTAGAAGCTCCTCCAAAGATAACATGTTTAGATCTTTGGCTTTCTGAATCATGGTGACCTTGGCTTCCCATGTTCTTGGCAAAAATCTAAGTATCTTCCTTACAAGATCACTATTAGAATAAGACTTGCCAAGATTTTTTAAACCATTTATAATATTCGTAAAGTGAGTAAACATTTTAGTTATTGACTCATCATGCTCCATTTTAAAGAGTTTAAATTTATGTACAAGCATGTTAATCTTTGACTTAGTTGGTACCTTCATATGTTACTTCTAACATATCTCATATTTTTTTAAGCAAACATGCATGTTGAAATATGATTAAATTTATTAGCATCTAAAGCACAATATAAACATTCATGGCTTTAGCTTTGAGCTAAGCCATTTTCTTATCAACCTCATCCCATTCTCTTTCGGGTTTAGTTGATTCCATACCATTAATTATCTTAGTAGGTGTGTGTGGTCCACTAACTATGATACTCCATATATCATAGTCAAGTGCGTGAATGAAAATTCTCATTCGAGTTTTTCAATAGATGTAGTTTGATCCATTGAAAAGTAAAAATCAGTTTGTGGATTACCCCTTAGCTAGAGAGATACTGACTTGAGTTACCATAGATCTTTGGCTCTTTGATAGTTAAATCAAAATAGGGCTAGAGCATCAGACTCTGATACCACTTATTGTTCAGCTATGCAATCCAAGAGGGAGGGGTGAATTGGGCTTTTGAAATTTTAAAGCTAATTTAGAACCACAAAAATTAAGTAATAATAAGCAAGTTATATGAAATGAATAATTTAAGCAAAGTATAGAAATGAGATGCAAGTATTCAAAAAAATTAAAAAATTAAGATAAAGAGCAAGTAAGCACACCATAAATAATCAAGATTTATAGTGGTTCAGTGCCAACCTTGCACCTATATCCACTTTCCAAGCTCCTACTTAAAAATTTAAATCCACTAAAATATATTCAATAAGAATACAATATTGGTACCTCCGATCCTAGCTATCACAAGCTAGAATACTTATTTTTTGGGTACAAGCCAATCCAATACAATCTAATTCATGATTCGGATCAATCTTTTTAAGTTTTGGAACCTTCCAAAACATAAAAATAAGATAAAAAATAGAGTATAAGAGTTAATGACAAAGAAATACAAGTTTTGCTCTCTTAATGAGCAAATAAAACTTTAAGAATACTTTACACAATAAAGAAGGAAGCTTTTTTGATTTTTCTCAAGGTTGTTGAAGATTTAAATGAGCTCTTGAGGGATTGATAAATTTGAAATGAAAGCTTCTTTTGCTTGAAGAGGACTTTTTGCTATGATTGAAATAAATGCTTAATATCTCTTACTTGTTCTCTCCTTTTGAGAGCCTTTATATCTTCAATGATGGCTGAAGAAAAAATAGATTCAATTTATAGCTATTGAAGATCCATTTTGGAGTATTAAATGCAGCTGAAAAGGACTGAAAAATTAGTCATTATGAAGATTTTCTATCACAGAGGTCAATCCTGGGTTTGATCTCCATGGCAGAAGTAAGGAAATGGTCAGTTCATATTTTCTAGCCTGTAGAAACAGAAGAGATTGATCCTGGGGTCATCTCCTTTGGTATGCCAGCCAAAGAACAGCATGCCAATCAGCCCGTTTTAATAGGGATCAACCTAGAGGTCGATCATTTTCTTCAAATCTGATTTTCTTCCAAAATATACATTCAAAATTCATGAAACTGTCTTCAATAGATCATAAATCTTCTAAGCTTATTCTTGAGACTTTTGAAATAGATTTTTTTTTAATTTTATAAAATTATGATTTTGCTCCTCGTCACTTTTTCTTAATAAACTTGAAATTTCTTATTGAACCTAAAATACATAATTAATCTTTTTTCAAGTCAACATTATTAGTATCTCTCTCAAATATTTTGTAATCATCAAAATTAATTCAAGAGGCAATAGCCATTATCGACATGAAGCATCCAAGCTTTAAGAAAGAGATACAATAACTAAATGGAAGAATTACCATGCTTAGCCAATTTATCTCAAAGTCGGTTGAATGGTGTCTATCTTTTTTCAAAATGTTATGGCAGGTGAAAAATTTTTCATGATTAGATGAATGCCGACAATCCTTCGAAGAATTAAAGAAATATATGATGTCTCCATCATTGCTCATAAAATCAAAAATGGAAGAAACATTGTATCTCTATATAGCTACATCGATAGAAGTAGTCAGTTCAGTTCTTATTAGAGAAGACGAGAATCGAATCCAATAATCCATTTACTATACTAGTAAGATGCTTCATAACATCGAGATAAGATACTTGAAGGCAGAGAACATGGTTTACACCTTGATCATTTCAACGCAGCGACGTCAACCATATTTTTAAGCTCATTCGGTAGTCATGTTGACAAATCAACTGCTGAAAGCAATTTTATACCGATCAGATACCTCTGATCAAATGATAAAATAGATGATCAAACTTAGCAAATTTGATATTCAATATCATCCATGACTATCAATGAAGGCTCAAGTACTAGCCGACTTTATCGTCAAATGTACAATGCCAGACGACAACACAAAGCATGAACTCGATAATGAGTCAGGATAAGCTACAAATATTGAGGCCGAATCAAAGTCAACATGGGTACTTCATGTTGATGGAGCATCCAATGTCCATGAAAGTAGAGCCAGCCTTATCCTCATCAACTCCAAAGGGACAGTCACTAAATATGAAGTATTGTTAGCCAGCTTGAAAATCATCAAGAAGCTCAAAATAAATAACCTAAAGGTCTTCACTGATTCATAATTAATAATTGGATAGGTTAAGGGCGAGTATAAAGTCCGAAACCCAACTATGATGAAATATCTTTAGAAGGTGAAAGATCTCACACTGACTTTCGAGCAGTTTGAGATCTCTTACATTCCAAGAATGAAAAATGCTCGAGCTGACGTACTTTCTCGATTTACAACTATTTCATCCAACCTTCTCGATCGAACCTTCATCAAATATCTTGAATAGCCAAGTATTGATAAAGTCGATGAAATGATGCAAATAAATCATGAATCAAGTTGAATGGACCCGATCATCCAATACTTGACCAATAAAACTTTGCCCGAAGATCCTTCAAAAGCCAAATGCTTAAGATGGATAGTTTCACAATATGTCCTGATGAACAGATGACTCTACAAGAGATCATTTTTTCTTCCTCTACTCAAATGCTTGGGGCCAACCGATGCCGGCTATGCTCTTTGAGAAGTCCATAAAGGGATTTGTGAGAATCACTTGGAGAGTAAGTTGCTGGTCTACAAGATTCTACGATAGGGATACTATGTACTGACCTACCATGAAAAAAGATACAGTTGAACTCATTCAAAAATGTGAACCATGTCAGAAATATGCTAATATTCAACATCAACCGACTAGTCAACTAACATCGATTATTGCACGATGGCCATTTGCATAATGAGAAATGGATATTCTCAGCCCTTTTCATTCAGCATCTGGTAAAAAAAAATTTTGATGGTCATCGTAGATTACTTTACCAAATGAATAGAGGCCGAACCCCTAGCATAGATTACAAAGAGCAAGATAGAAGACTTCATTCAAAAGTCGATCATATATAGATTCGAATTATCGTACACTATAATCATCGATAATAGTCGGTAGTTCGATAATATAAATTTTAGAGAGTTTCGTGCAAAATTTCATATTATGCACAAACTCACTTTTGTCGGCCATCCCCAATCAAATGATGAAGCGAAGGTTACGAATCAGATGATTCTACATGGACTTAAGACACGACTGAATGAAGCAAAAGGCTTTGGGTAGAAGAATTACATTCGGTCCTATGGTCATATCGGATAATTTCTTGCATTCCAATGGGAGAATTATCATTCAACTTAGCCTATGAAATTGAAGCGATGATTCCAGTGGAAATTGGCTTACCATCAATGAAAGTCAAATACTATGCAGAGCCGAGCAACTCTGAATCTCGAAGAGCTAATTTAGATTTGCTTTTTGAAATTCGACAGCAAGCTCACATTTGGATGGCCGCATATCGATAAAGAGTCATCTAATATTACAATGCAAGGATTAAACCAAAGGTATTTTTTTCGGAGACTTGGTTTTAAGAAAGATGGAGGTTTTAAAACCTTTAGACCAAGAAAAACTATCTCCAAATTAGAAGGGACATTACAAAATAACTGAAACCCTTCATCCGAGTGCATACCAACTAAAGACTCTTGATGGAGCGACTATCCCACGAACATGGAATGCGGATGACTTGAAAATGCATTATCAATAAAGTTGTCCATATATTATAAATGTTCATGAAATGAAATGATGGAATTGCAGCTTATCTCGAATTTTCGACTAAGTATAAATAAGACTTGATCGACGACCTATTATCTGGAATATATATCGATTGATTGTTCCACTAGTCGACTCATAGTCGGGCAGTTCTACAAACTGACTAATAGTCAGACAATGATATGTAAATCGATAAATAGTCGGTTCGATGATTCTACCAACTGACTTATAGTCGAATAAATCTGAAACCAGCTCACGGTCAACTCCAGTTGAATGACTTAACAAGCTGATTCAGCTACGACTGAATGGAACATTATGCCGACTCAATTACGGTTGAGTGGAATTTTATGCTGACTCAATCAAGGTTGAGAGAAATTTTATGCCCATACAATTATAGATTAATGAAAAAAATACCGACTCAACCATGATCAGTCGAAGGATATTCATCTAACCTCTATTTATCAAATACTTAGAAACTATTTGTCTAAAGTCTAATCGACTAAAATTCGTTTAGACGGCAAGTTCTGCAACAGTTACTACTTATTGATATTCGGTACGTAGATTAAATTCGACTGTCGATTAAAAAAATCAAATGATAGTTATCTATAAACAAAAATTCAATGCTTAGAAAATTCAACATTTAGAAAAAATTACCTTTCATTCATGTTTGAAAGCATTACAAAATCAGGACAAGGCCTGGTTACAAAAATCAAAATATTGTCTGGTTACAAAAAGAAAAGGAAGAAAAAGATACCGATCGATAATTGATTTCTTCCATTGTAGTGTCAATCACTGGCACAATTTTAGTTCTTTGATCTTCAATAGCAACCGGCTCTACATCAACCAACACTACTATAGCTTCATCAGTAAGAGGAGCAGAATCTACTGCATCGATCGGCTCATCTTCTCCATTAGCCTCTGAGATGGTGATGCAACTCAAATCCAAGTCTGGTAGAATTTTCTGACTGCATCCCTGCCATCCTCATATCCGGTCCAGTAGGATATACTGCTTCCTTCAAGGATTGCCTTCTTAAAGTCCTTTAAACTCCGATAATCTTCGATGGCTTGCTTCTATGCTTAACTAAGAGCCTCCTGAGCCGATTTTGCCTCCTTTTTAGTAGAAGTCGATTCTAGTTTAGCAGTCTGAAGCTTCCACTCCCTATCCAACTCCATGATGAAACCATCACGTTCCTTCCAGAGCTGACTAACCTCATGCCTTTTCTTCTTTATTTGAGACTCCTAGGTCTCGACTATCCATTGTGCTGACTCTATGTCAAAATGAGCTAACTCCAACCTAGTTGGGCTGACTCAAAATCAGCACAGGCTAACTCTAACTCAGCCTTCAATCAGGAGATCTCTTCCTCCTGCTTCTTCTCCCACTCTACTAATACTTTTTCCTGACCAGTTGCTACTTGAAGATAGTGGTCTTCTCAGCATTGGTTGCTGTAACCTTGTCAGACCATGCTCGATGCAAGTCAGTAAATGATCGGTACCCCTTCTCCAGCACCAACATGTCATGTGCCAGTTGAATAAAGAAGAGTGTAAGTTAGGAAGAGAAACAAAAGAAACTTTTCAAATTATCAATCAAAAGAAAATTTTTAAAGTATCAATCAACTTACAATAAGGATCGTCGAAAAAAAGAAGAAAAATATCTCGGACATAGTCTGACTCCTCTTACTCTCCCTATCAGTCGAAAGAAGAGCAGCTTCAACAAGCTGCTTTGCCAATGCTGGATTCATCAGAGTGGACTCTCCAATGGGGATCCAAATATCAAAAAGATCCGTAGAACCATTTGGAGCTTCGCTTTTGGTTAAGATTGCAAGGGCCTTCCTATGCCTTTGACTCGATGGCCGTTCAATTAGGGCTGACATTCATTTGGGCATGAGTGCCATCTGAGATACTATCAACCATTGTTCGACCAACTCTACTTCGGGCATTGAAAGAGCCTGAGACAATGTCAAATCTACATGGTTGATCGGTGCTTCCACGATGATGATGTCATCATTTAGCTCTTCAACTACTAGAGGAGCTTCGATTGGAGCAAGAGTCGATAGAGCGATGACCATCTTAATGACAGTCCCAGGAATTATAGCCGATGGAATGTCAATCTGACCGATAACCACCCATGTTGTGTGTTGAAAAATATGTTCCAAAGTCAATCGTCAACCTGTTGATGGTTGAGCTATATTATAATTATAATTAATTTATTAATTAATAAAATATATTTTTAACATTTTCATCATAAGTTTTCATCTTCTAACGAATCCGATTATTATGATAAAATTCTTAGGACTATTTAGATTTGATAAAGAGAGAATTTATCGATTAGACCTTAAAACTGTTCACAATCAAATGATAGGCTATTAATTAGGATGACAGTGTCTATCGAGCATAGGTCGCTATGTGTCATATAGATTGATTGTCCTCTTAATTAAGAAGTGTAGAGACACTGGTATGACATACAGGTAAGATATAAGGATATATCATCATTGAACGTGATCAACTCCAGAGTATTCTGCTATCGAGAATATCTCTGATGGGATATACATATAAGTGTTTCTTAGATCTGAGATCACCTCAATGGCTTACAAGCAACTTACTGTGCTATGGTACTAGACTAATTAAATTTTTAATTTAGTAATAGAAGATTTTTGAGCATAATCAAGTACTTACGAAGTCAGTATATGATCAAGATGAAATTGACCACTCCAAGAGTTGAAAAAAAATGTATTACTATATTTCAATATTGCAAAATCTTGACCATGATAATTTATGAGATGGATTTGGTACTTTGAAATATAATATAGACAGCCTGATTAGAGTTGACAGTTGAACTTTGAGGTGTCCTACGAGTATTTTGATCAAGGGAATGAATTATATGGAAACTATATCTACATAAATTTTAAGGATATTTGTTCTACACATTCGAGCTATCCGATCATTGGGTACCATTACTAGATGGTCATTTTGACTGATATAAAAATTTATTTCTATACTACTAGCTTAGGTTCGAATCTATGGAATCATATATATTAGAGTTCATGATCTGATCGAATGGTTGATCAATGATTAAGAATCATTCTAAGGTTAAACGATCAATATGATTGATGTTTAATCTAGTGCTAGTGTTATAGGAGGATTGATTAGCAATTTGATTGCTAATTAGCTTAATTTGATTAAGTCAGAGGACTGAGATTAAGTTTAATTAAATATAATTTAATTAAATTTAATTTAAACTTAATTAAATCAAGTTCAATTAATTTATTGGATAAGCCAAGTGCAAGGAAGAACTAGTCCTAGTTTAACTAGGACTTAGGTCAACCCGATTTTCTAATTTAATTAAAAAAATTAAATTAAAATTAAATTTAATTTAATCTAATTTAATTAGACTCTTAATTGGATTAAGTCCTACTCTAATTGGATTTAATTAATTCTAATTTAATTTGATTCAAAAAAATAAATTTGACCAAGTCAAATTAGAAGTCCTAGTGAGACTAAAATTTTTCCATGCGCCACTTGATATCTCACACCCGCCCGACACCCCCATGCCTATTTTTTAGAATTTTTTCATGGAAAACCCTTTCTATCAAGTCTTCATGCCCACTTGCTTCCCTTCTCTCTTATATGGAATTAAGTTGTGGACTAAGTCAATAGAAGGCAAGTTATGATTTTGGATTCTATGAGATAAAATCCTAACAAACCAAAACTCCTCCCATAAGATGCCGCCCACTTTCTATTTTCTCCTAAAATTTTTGGTAAAAAAAGAAGACTTTTGGTGCGACAAAAAGGGATGGTCCACGCCAAAGAAAAGGGAGGGGGCGCCCAAGAGTTGGGCGCCCCTTGTCTTGCCCAATTTGGATATTCCTTGTCTAGGTATTTGACCTAGACAAGGATTCTTCCATATCTCATTATTTAAAGAGAATTTTGGGATGATTTTTTCATGAATTCTAGACATTTGAGAGACCTTTTGGGCATAAGAAAATTAAGAAAATATTCATCTTGGGCTTAAGAGTTTTAAAGACACCAATTTAGGTGTCTAGGTGAGAGAACAAAGAAGAAAAGAGGATCTTCAGGACTATTTTTTTCTTTTCTTTTCCTCCAACTTTGAGATTTGTTTGAGAGTTGTCTCAAATTTAGAATCTCTCTTATTCCTTTTGATATTTTGAAGAGTCCAAATCCTGAAGAAGAAAGCACTAGATCGATCGTCAAAGAAGGATCAGTACAGTACTAGCATACTGTTTTCAAAGATCAAACTTTTTATTAGGATTCATGGACTTGTATCGATATTTTTTAGAGGCTAGATACGTGTGTGGCTCAAAGCTTCATCCTTCATCCCAGATTAATAAGTTAGAATGTCTAATTTGCACAGATAATATGGATCTGATTTATTATTACATACCTGCATTAGATGTAGTGTAGATGCATGTTGATATGATCAACATATTTTTCTTTCTAATATTTTTAATTTTTGATTTAATCTCATGCTATAATTATGTAATATGATCTTAAATCTAAGGGTTCTCTAATCTTTATAAAATAAATTTTGATTTATTTTAGTTTTTTGCTGTCTGATCTTGAAAAAGTTTAAAGATCTAGCTTTGAAACCCTAGATCTGGTTCCTTCAGTGTATTGGTTGGATGAACAGCTACCGATGATGTATTGGGCCGACTTTTCTTCGATGCTCGGGATGACCCAACATCGACAGCAGGCCTCTTCTTGGCAGCAAATCGATGAACATTGATCGCCAAAATGGATGCTGTAGGCCGCATAGCTGAAAACAAAGAAGACATAATTTTATTATAGATTCAAAGTCAAACAAAAATGAAAAATCAGAAAGAAAGTTGTGTTAAACCATACCTATGACTGGAACTGGACCAAGTCCGATATCATATAAGGCTTGATCTATCAATAGATCCTTCTGTATTAGGACTTTCATGTCCTTCAGCTTGAGGAAGTCCTCTCTGTCAGCAGCATCAACCTAACTATTGTCATTCAGGCTGGTGTTCGGATTTCTCTAGATGAAAGGAATTGGGTCATCTAATTATGAATTGAAGAAGGAAGACACATGATAAGATATAGACCCCTTCTCAGGACAAAGAACCATCAACTCTCGATTTTAGGCTGTGGACGAAGAACAAAGAAAGATCGAAAGAGAGAAAGCCGAGGGATAGTCAAGATTAAGTTGCACAAAAGTGCAAAGAAAACAAGAAGTCGAATGAAATTCGACACAAGTTAGGCCAGACAGATCTGATAGTAATTCAGGACATTTCGAATGAACTCTAAGATGGAAAAAAAGAAGGCCCGACCTAAGATTTTTGACGTAAAATGCGATCTAACCCAGAGATGAAGAAACTACTAGACCATCCAGACCAAGCGTG
>QRFJ01000042.1:1423555-1516055 GCA_006176705.1 Cocos nucifera | reverse complement strand
TTATTTTACCATTTAAACACCAACATCGGTGTTGACTAAATCCATGTCCAGCAACAGATTGCCTTCCAAGGACTCCGCAGCATGAACTTGTTGAAGGAAAATTTCATGGAGAACCTGCAACAGAAATAGCAGGGACTCGCGAGGGTCAGCAAAAAGAAACATAAATGGTTATGCATGGATTATAGACCCGATGAGCAAAAAATTATGGCCACAAGCAAAACCTTTTTTAATGATCCAAATTTAACAAATTATTTGGGAAAGACAGAGCAATCAATGTAGTATCTAAGAAAACATCATCCTGTTCTCCTGATCTTGTCAAAGAAGATAAAATAACCACACAGGATATGATCTTACAATCTTGTATTTTGGCAACAAAAACGCAACCAGACTGATCAGACTTCATCAGAAATGTTATCATAACGATCAAGCATTCCACGATGATACTTTGAAAACCTAAAACTTCTGTTCCTAAAGGATGCACTTAATGTCATAGAAGTATTCGATGTAAGAAGGCATGGCATCACACTAACCTTTCCATATAGAGAAAACAGAAATCCAGGTTACATTTTGAAATCAGTGATGATTGCAATATCCATCTGCTCCATCGTAACAACCACACAAGCAACCCTAAGAAACAAACATGCACAAATGTGCCCACACACATACATGTACAGAGAAATGATGATATGTATCGACCAACAAGCCCATAAAACCACTAACCATCCATAACACATGCAGATACAAATGGACATACATAGATACATAAACACATATGCATGCAGGCAGCATGCAAGCATATCTAAGGTACCTTTTATGTGGTTAGGGGGGTGAATGTTCCCTCTGTTTCTGCTCGTTTGTTTTTTTTTTTTTTTTTTTTTGCTTCCCCCGCCCCTTGCCTGATGCTATCATTTGTGAACCGAACATCAGTTGAGTGCATATTTTGACTGTATATATGGACTTTAAATCATGATTCAAACAAAAGCAAGCCATTTTTTAAATTATTTGCTTTAAGAAATGGAAAAAGATTAGAGCATAAGTATCCCGCCAGATAAAGTTTCTTATGCAAGTCCAAACAAAGTATTTCCCATACTTCGCTCCTTTGAGAAAAGGGGGAAACTAGTGAAGGTTGGCCTTAATTTGGAGTTCATGTGATTTACATTACACCTAAGCAATCATAAAAATTGCGCGAGACCATGCTCCAAGCAAATGAAACACATTTTCTAATTTCCGTTAGAAAACCAGTAAACTCAACAATCCTTTCAACTCTCCAGGTGACACAACCCTTAATTAAAATCACCAGAAATCATTATTGCGAAAAGAATTCTTGAGAATTCAGATCCTTAATAACTTCATACACGATATTGCAATATTATGGATAAGTGCATGTGAGTATGTGTGATCTGCCAGTTAAGTTCGTCCGCTGTTAAATGCTGCTACCACTTGTGCATGGCAGATGGCAGTCATAAACCTGGGAAGTGTGGAGGTGGATCATGCGACATGCTTGCACCACATTCATTGAATAGAATTTTCCTTCGCACAGCAACAACAAGTCCTAAATAAATTCAGAAGGGAACTATTGAAGACTAGAAACGAGGGAATCACCTCAATTCAAATTAATCTAGACCATGGAATAACAAAAATTTTCTGGTCAACATGGCATAATTATTTTACTGTTGCTGTTATGGTCCAGTCCAAAGTATTGCAAAAGTAAGAAAATCCTTTTTCTCGTCATCTTTGCCAAGTAAGACATGGAATTCTGAGAATCATTAAATGATTCTTGCTATGAAAGAGACATGTACAGCACGAGAACACCCACTTGTTACATCAACTATTAACTCATGCAAAGTATGATCATTTTGAATTCTTCAAGATCTCTAAGCTAAACAAATCACTAAAAATCATTTTCAATCTCAATCTAGCACTAAACCATCCCCTCTTCTGTGTATATGGTTGTCTGCACCCACTGTACTTTCTTGTTAAAACTTGAGGCACTTGTATAATTTGTATTTGAGTCCCTCAAGTCAATGGATTCTCTGAAAAGGAACTGGACTACCGAAAGGGAACTGGACTGCTTGTTGTCAAAAGTGAAAAAAGAGGAAAATAGCTAAAAATAAATATCAAAAAATTTGGAGAAAAGGGAAAGCAAAGCAAAGCAGTGACTTTGTGTCAAGATGGCATTTAAGATATTTATCGCAATGGTGAAAATTGCAATAATATCTTTGCATGTTGACTATAAGTATTTCATACAACCATTTCCAAACAATGAAAATTTTCTTCTATAGATTTTACATTAAAAGACAATGAATCCCAACCATGATGTATAATTCTCCCAATAACATCTCCCATTATTTAACATCATGCAAATATTGCTGTGAGAAAGATTCTCTCAACATTTGAGATCCTCAATGGCTTCATAAAGAAACAGCTTTGCATGTTGTGAGCCCTAAAAGTACAAACATAGACCAAAAAGGAAACTTTTTCAGAAAAAAAGAAAGGGAGTAGAGAAAGTATAAATTGAGCAAATAGAACACATAGAGATGACTTAATTTACCATGATGATTTGCCATTTAATAGTAGCGATCTAAAGATTGCAAAACATGTTCCCCTACCAATGAACTGGTAAAAGCACGGCAATTCTCATCTTTTCTATCAACAGTTCAAAGATCATAGGAAAAGAAGAGAAATGAAATGAAAGATATACAGAAAATTTGGGCAGAAAAACCATCACTGACGATCCAATACCAAGAGCAAGAAAAAAGTAATGGGAATTAAAGTATCCAAGGTAAACATCAAAATACCAAACATAAGAACAAAAAACAAAACTTGGATAGATTCTACCTTGCAAGTAAGTGTCATAAGCCAACTGTGCAGCCAGGAGGTCAACCACCGCCGTTCCCACCGACTTAAACACCGTCAGCTCCTCTGGGCTCCTCCTCCCAACCTTCGCCCCGCCGACCAACTCCGCCAACGTCCCTGCCACATCCTCCGGCGCCATGACCCCTCTCTGGAACGCGCCCGCCAATTCCCCTGCTTCCTCCAGCGCCACCTCAAAGTCCACAAACACCCTCCCCCTCGCCAGCGCCTCGTCGTCGCACTCCCTCATCGCCGGGGTGAACGAGCCCACCAGGTCCAAATGCGCCCCGGGTTTCAGCTTCTTCCCCTTGACAATTGGGTTCTCCGAGCTCGTGGCGCAGCTCACCACGTCCCCCAGCCCGACCACCTCGTCCAAACACTCGGCGTGCTCGAAAATTACCCCGCTGTTTTCCCTTCGCTCCTTTTCTTGGAGATCTCTTGCCAAGATTCGAGCTTTATCAGGGGTTCGGTTCCAGATGATGATTCTGTTCAGGCTGGGGCGGACGAAGCGCTGGGCCGCGATGAGGTAGGGGGCGAGGGCACCGGCACCGGCCATGACGAGGACGCGGGAGTCGTCGCGGGCGAGGAAGGCAGCGGCGAGGGCGGAGACGGCGGAGGTGCGAAGGAGGGTAAGGGCTGTGCCGTCAAGGGAGGCGAGGGGGGCGCCGGTGGAGGAGCGGAAGAGGAGGTAGGCGGCGTGGACGCCGGGGAGGCGGAGGACGGAGTTGTGGGGGAAGGAGGTGACAATCTTGACCCCGATGAAAGGGAGGGAGGGGTCGGAGGACCAGGAGGGCATGAGGAGGAGGGAGGAGGACGAGGAGGGGTCGAGGGAGAAGCTCTGGCGCGGCGGGGCTCGGACGGCGGAGGAGAGGGAGGGGACGGAGGAGCGGAGGTGGGGGATGAGGGCGGAGGGGGTGAGCAAAGAGCGGAGGGTGACGGCATCGAGGAAAACGCAGCCTCCTTCGATGGCACCGGCGGTGGTGGTGGGAGGCAGGGACGCCATGGTCACCGGAGGAGATGAGCGTGACGAATGTTATAAGGTCAAGGCTGGTCGCCGAGGCCAGTCCAAGTCATGCTATAACGCAGACTAGTATTTGTTTTCTGTCGCGCGATCCAAGGGACGGCCGGTCAAGTTACGTTATAACGCAGGCAAGTATTTGTTGTGTAGCACGATCTTGGGGACTCTCAGTGGCATACAAAATAACTTCTCAGATTAATACTGATGCAATCTCCAGATTTTGTGGATGCGTATCAACCAGTTGTGTAATATGAACATGAATTCAACCAGTTGCTTCAAAAGAGAACAAGATTTTGATATGTATATCTTGTCAATTATAAAATCATTTGATTGTGGTGACTGCAATAATATCATGAACATGAATTCAATCACTTGGGAGTGCATTGCTTCTTGCAATACGATGCCACCGTATGGCTATCTAACTGTTATATATATCTATGCAGGCAGCAAGATATCCTGCTTCAAAAATGAAGTATGTCAAGGTGTTGCCTTCGCAGACTTATTTTGTGGAAGATAATACCTTCTCCTTCTATCTATTGCTTCTATATACCATGGGTTAGAACAATTATCCTGTTGTTGAAATGAAATATGGGATTTATATTGAACAGTAGGATTGTATGACAAAGAAGAGACATGACTTAATCCATCCTTTTGTTGCACTTCCCTGAAGTGAGTACTGATGATGTGTTAGCATATCTTGTTAATGTGCTCTAATATGTATGTCTGTGCTGTATCCTTGGTGTTATGTCATGCTTAACTACAGAAATTAGTGATTATTTTGATTGTTTTCTCAATTCACCTAACTGGTCCATTTTGTTCTTTAATAGCTATCCTCTATGTAACTGGCATAAGTTGGCACTCAGTTACTGCTAAAATCTGTTTTCTCATAGATATATTCTATGGGCATGGTCGGGCTGTAAAAATTTTGAGAAGGCAACACAATATAGCATGGACAAATTTCCTTTCACAGCTTTTATGTCATCTTGCCCCACAAGGAGTTTGGAATGCTAATCGGATGGCCATATGGTTGCTCGGATGGCCTGATTGGATTCGATTAGGTTTTCTTTTTTTTTTTTTTTTTTTTTTTTTTTTTTTTTTTTAAAAAAAAAAAAAAAAAAAAAAAAAAAAAAAGGAGGAAGTAAGATGCTTCCATCTTAGTTTAAAATTATGTGATGTAATAGAATAATACAAAAAAGGAAGCACTTGTACAGACAGGCTCCCACCAATTTTCAAGGGAAAGCTATTGGCTCACAATAAAATACCAACCCCCAATTTATATGATACTTGTTCAAAGACCCCAACAAGTATGCCCAAAATATATGATCCCAGGAATAGTGTTTTGCTTATTAATGTTATTTTTAGTAATGCCCAAGATTGCACCTGTTGAAAGCTTCTTGCTACACTAAGAAACGGCCTTACGTCCATGCTCTATGTAAAGCCAAGAAGCGAGCTTGCCTCGATAAAAGTCTTCTCTACCAGTGATAGAGGTCCAACCATATATGAAATATAGAAGCTGCCTGCTTGGCTACTTTTCTAGCTGCTGGAGCTTCAAATCTAAATACCTTATCGTTTCTTTCTTTCCATAGAACCCAGCACCCAATAGCAACTAGATAATCCAATGCATGGGTCATCTTGTTGTTGGGATTCTTTGTTCTCCAGTCCATCCAGAAGTCCTGGTAGTGGGTTGAAAGTGGTAAAACATTGAAGTTACCAAGAAACTGGTTTTAGAAAATTCTGGCGTAGATGCATCCTAGCATAAGGTGGTCAGTTGTCTCGCCATGGTTGCAGCAGAGAGGGCATCGGTTAATGACCCTCCCATCTTTTTTGTTCAACATCTCAGCAGTAAGAATTCGATTATTGAAACATAACCAGCTGAAAATTTTTACCTTCTCCAGAATAGTCAGTTTCCAAACTATCATTATAAAATGGGTGACAACCCCTCCATGAATAAGAATATGATAGCATTTTCCAACAAAGAATAAGGGAGAGGAGCTCCAAATCTACATCCTACTATTAGTTTCACCTTGTGAAGCAGAGAAGATAAAACTTGGATGTCTATATAAGCTGTGAGCAGACGGACATGACACCAAGCACGAGAATACCACTACTAGTTCAATAATTTGGCAAGGATGGTGGTGTAAAAGTCATCCTGGCCGTGCTAGCTTGCCGCCCAAAATTTTTGTTCGTGTCAAAAGAAGCCCACCAGCACGTTGAGCTCCTTCTTTTCCTTCGCTTTATCTTGGGGCTGTTGTTTGATGGCACCGACAACGTTAGCTTTTTGGCTAATTGTGCAAAAAACCATATACATTACATCACATTTCAGAATGACCAAGCTCAAGGAATCCTGAAGGAACCGTGAGGCACAACCTTTTTTTCCGCAATGTAAGCTATTGTTCAATTAGGCTAATAAAATACAACGTCATAGTGAAGCACTAGGATAGTGTCCTATACATAAGATAAAAGCCGGAGCCCAGAGTGCCAGCTACAATATAAAGCCTAAATACAGAAAATTAAGGTACAAAAGAGATTATTGTATATGTTTATATAGAGATGATTACAAACTATAATAACTAGACAGGCAATAAAACAGTAAAATAATTCATGCATTATGAGTATAAAATATTGAAGCCGCAAGATGCATTAATAGAATCCTGAAGGAACTGCGAGGCAGAATGATGCTGATGTTATATCAGTCAAATTTCTAGATTTGATGAACTGGATCCGAAAGAATATAAGATCAACTTAACTATACCAAATTCTGCAAGGTTTTGATACTATCACACTAAAATAGCCAACTTCATAGGAGAGTTTTCTTCTTCTTCTTTACTATTTTTCTCTAATTTCGTGCGTCGTCTTCTTTCTTCTTAACGAAATGCCGCACTATAAACTGCATCACAAAAATAATAACCCAACACTATAGTGATGTCGACTAATAATGTAGGTACAAAAAGAACTCCTTGAAACTATTATAGACAGCAACAATTGTAACCAAAAGAGCTTTGTTACAATGATATTCAGAGGTAAAGTAGCTCTAAGTTGATTGAAGTTGACTTAAATCCATAAGCAACCACTTCCAAATGCATAAGCAAAACCTAATGTAGTACTTTGAGTAGAAGATAAATCATGAATGCTTGCAAAAAGAAAATGGATGAGGGAAGGAGGCCAATACGGAAACAGACAATCTAGTATAGATAATTTCTTCAGTGCAAGGGTAGATCGGAAAGGCCATCGACATAGGAAGGCGGCCGATACAGAAAGGCAGATGGCATGGGGGCGAGGCAAATCTCTTGTTGGATGTACAAGCAAATTTTGGAGGCAACAGCACAGGGAGGTGGCTGATGTGGAGAGATGGCTGACATATAAAAAGATGGCCGGCGAGAGGAGGGGGCAGCGTGATGGATACGAATATGGAAGAGGATGACCTCGAGGTGAGGGGCTAGCATCAGGAGGGAGTGGGCAAGGGGAGGAGGCCGATGCAGAGATGCTGTCGACATGGGAAGGTGGCCAACATAGGAGGAAGGCTATGAGGAGAGGAGAATATGAGTTTAGAAAGTCGATTCTTTTATAAGAAAAAAATAATAAACTAAATTAGATCTATCGGTTTGGTGAACTGCTGAAATAAAAATTTCTTAGTTACTTTTGCTAATAGGTGGTTTGGATGCTTCCTACCATTTTTATGAAAAATAATTAAGAAGCTCTATAATATACCCTAAAAAATAATAGAGGAGCCACATCCCTATTTGGTATTCTTTGCAATTTGGCAACCTATTTGAATTGAGTCATCCAACCCATCAATCATCTACTAATTATCTGGGATCCGCCAACATGAAGCCCGAAAGTTTTGGAAAAATCATTCCTAGTTGCGGATACTTAAAAAAGAGAGGAAATGTAAAAATTGTTATGCAAATGTAAGGGTAAGAGCAATTTTTTACTTGCATGCTGCACAAATCATACCTTCTCCAAACTTTGAAATAGGAGGCCTCAAGATGCAAAATCCATATAAGGACATGATCAGATATATGAGTACGTGCGTAGATACACACTCGCGGGTGGGGAAAAAAAACAAAAAAGAAAAAAAAACATCACAGCAACTTTAACCCTTCTCTCTTGCTCATGCTTTCGTCTGTACATGCACGATTTGAGTGCTGCGCTTTCGCTCACATATGCACGGTTTGGGTGCTGGGCTCATCCACATTTAAACAACAGTAGAGCATCATCATGAGCTAAATTAGTTGTTGGCTAGATATTTTTTTCCCCAGCTTGCATATCTGTAATGATCATTTTTTTAATAAAAAATATATTTTTATTTTTATTTTTAAAATTTTTGACAACAGATCAAACTATGATAAATGTATCTAAATGAGGGGTACCTCAACTTAGGTATTATGAGGATGGATATACAACCTTCCAAAACATATCATGGCAAAACATTTCATAATTTGATTGAGGAATGCGCTATTATTGGTCCACCATGAACCCGGCTAAACCTAAACTCTACATATGTTAACATCATGAATAACACTGACCAAACTGAAGCACACTCAGCATGACGCTAGGATTGCATAGCCCTACTGATGTACCGTAAACTCGACGCCGACTTGCCGGTCCAAAGCCCAACCGGGTGACCGAGTTAGGATTTGAGCCATCCAAACTCTAGTCCAGAAAGTCGGCTCGTGTCGCTGGGCGGGTTGGCGGCCCACTCCCCATCCTTTTTCTGCCCCTTCCAGAGCTAGGGTTCACCTCTGCGATTGAACCAGCCAACGGAACCCTGCGGCAGTTCTCACGCGGCGGTCCGGCGACGGCGGCGGTCAACGGAGAGAATAGATGGCCTCGCCGGAAGCTCCCGCACTGTACGCTGGAGTCCACCGGCAGTCCGCCGCCTTCCGCCTCATGAAGCAAATGGTATTCCTCCCTCCCTCTCTTTCTCTCCGTCGCTTTGTTCTGTCCAATTATCCATGCAAGAACTTAGGCTGTTATCTTTCGCATTTTTTCGTAAGGCCGATTCGGATAACAAGCCGATCACAAAGATAATATAACAAGAAGAGAAGATAAAATCGATGTCTCCCGGCAATTTGGATATTTGAATATTATGCTTCTAGGGTAATGTTTCATACGTCTTCAGTAGACTATTTTTTCTTAAAAAATTCTTTCTGAAAAGAACTACATATTACATGGTTGATGATCGTAAAATGCTAAAAAAGGCTGTAATTATGGTTAACGTAAGAAAGTAGTGCTTGAAATTTAGCCTATTTCATATAATTATGATGGTAAAAATGATGAGAATGGCAGTGATTTTAGTCAGCATATTGCATAAAATACTAATAATTATTTTACATGTAATACACAAGAAAAGGTGTGGTTTCCCTTTCTTGGAGAACCGGTTCAATATGAGTGGTAGATACATGATGTTGTAGTCGGGGATGCAGCGGAAGTGCTCACCTTTACAGGTGCTGGTTTTGCACAATCTGTCAGCCTATCCCTTTCTCAACTTACTGCCTATTGACTAACATTTACAGGGTATCTCTAAAAATTTATCGAGGAAGGTTTTCTTCACTTGATCTAATTGCTCTCTTTCTTACTTTCTATGTGTCCAGATATCTATATCTAAGTGTTACTTGATGTAACTAACCAAATGTCATTGGTTAACAAAGGGTTAATCTTTTACAAATTTGGATGTCATTGGATGTCAGATGTCTGTATGATCGTGAGACTCTGACTTCCATTAAGAAGACATATATATTGACAACGAAGTCAAGGCATTGACTCTCATCATTAGTTATGTCTAATTAAACTGGCATGTCCCATTTTTTCCCCATGTGGACATTAGAAGAATCTTTGCCCACAACATTATATGTTTCGGAGTTAGGTTTCATCTAAGGATGATCACTAATGACCATGGCTTGAATGCCTCCATAAAAATATCTTCTGACTACCGATACATGGAGAACATTATAAGTTGTCATGCTTAAAATTTTGATTGTAATTTCCCTGAGATCATCCTTTGTCACTGTGATAATAACTTCTGTATAAGCTGTTCTGAAAAGCTCAGGTCTGGTACAATAATTTAAACACCCTCTAAAATATATATATATATATATATATAGTTGTGTCACAGTGAGAAAGGATGGCAAAATCTTGGGTTTGATCTTAACTAAATGATCAGTCATTGTTATAATTGTTTTCTATGATAGTTTTCTTTTTGGCTATATGGATCTGCTAAAAAATATTGTTTAAAACATATATTCCTTTTGTTAGGATAAAGTTAGTATTCCTTTTTCCCAAACCTAAAAGGTCAAAGTCAATATTCTTACAAATAAATGCACATAATATGCTGCAGCTAGTTCTAATACTAGTTTAATCGTTTTCTACATTATTTATTCATTTTTTGCTTATCGTGCAGGGATGGGAAGAGGGTGAAGGGCTTGGCAAAGATAAGCAAGGGATTAAAGGACATGTTAGAGTAAAAAACAAACAGGATAGTAAAGGTGATCATTAATATCTCTTTAATGGAAGTGGAAGTTGATGGTTAAGTGACTTCTAATGAGTGTAAGAAATTAAGAATGCCAAATCTGAAGTATTTTGGAGTAGAATGTAATTCCTAACTGATAATTATTGTCTTATTGACAGGTATTGGTGTGGATAACCCTTCTAACAATTGGGTGTTGGACACCTCTCAATTTGACAATATTCTTAAAAGATTGAAAGTGGTAAAGCCTTGTAGTTCTTAAGCGAACAGTTATTTGTGAATTTCTTGAAACATGTTTCTTTGAGTTTATTCTAGGTCATCTACCAATGTCTTTGACAAAATTTGCTGTGTCTCATGTTCTTTTCTGCAAGTGCAGCAAGTAGCTGAACCGGAGGAGAAAGGTATTGTAATACTGAATTGTTGGATTGCAGCCTTTTTATTATCTTGAGTCATATTGGGATTACATTCATTTGCAGAAGCTTTGGAAACAAAAGAAGTTTATGTGAAATCTGGAAATGATAGATCAGAAGTGAATCCAGTTCCTAAGGTTACTCGTCCACAGGGAAGGTTGATTCAATTACCCCTAGCTTATTTTCTTCTTTATACATGTAGTTTGCTTTTATGTTGTATATGTTACTTTGAGGTTTTAACCAGGTATAAGAAAAGAGAGAGCGGGAAGATAGTGAATGCATATTCAGAAAAGGATCTTCAAGGAATTCTTGTAAATGCTCAACCCTCTCCTGTTTATAAATTCGATCCTCTTTTTTTTTTTGCATGTTCTGTCAAACTAGTTATCACATAATTTTTTGTCTTGTTTGTGTGATTATTATGTTGATAATACACACATACACCCATAGACAACATACATATGCACATACGCACATATTTCTGTATATGTGTGTAGTATATAAGTGTGCCAATGTGGGTGTTCGCATTCTCAAAATAGCCCTTTCCCAAAATATTCCTATAATAACTACTTGAATACAGCTTTCCTTCAAAAAAAAACCCATATTTTTCGAAGTTTTGCCAATGATTATGACTCTCGATGAATGGAAACCTAATCTCAACCAATTACTGGTGCTTTACAAACTCCTTGATCCTAATCTCTCTGCAAGTCATCATGAGCCTAAACCCATCCAACTCCCAAAATACCCCTAGTCTAATTATTCTACCTCTCTATATAACACAACAACAAAGGCTTTCTCCCTTTGGAAAAGACATTGATGTCTATCTGACTCAACCTTTCTCGTTTGTATATATTGTTTGCTCTTTGATCACTTCAAATCAGGCTTTTGGGCTACCATTCCCATGTATTTATACTTTTGAGAAACTAGTGAATATCCGACCAAAATCCTGTCTTTGTTGGTCTCCCACTTTCGGTTCAACCCAATCTTAAACCAGCTTGATGTGGCTAATCCCACAACTAGATCTCGCTAACAACAGGATGTGGGTGAGTCTCTTGTTGAAGATGGAGCACGGGATTTGGACTTGTGGGCTTTCTCCAAAATTGATGCCCGATGCTGGTTTCAACTTGCTAGATTCTGCTATGAATCCCACCCATCCCATCTCCCCCTCCCCCCAAGCCCTTTTTTGTTTTGGGTGGGGGGCTTAGTTTTTTTTGCTTTTATCTTGTAGTCAAGTGCTAGAGAATATATTAAAAAACAATATAAGCATGTGTAGCACAAACAAAGGCAGCTGTAAAAGGTAAAGTTATCTTAGTTAATGACTAAAGAAAGATGATAAGATGACCTAAGGTAACCTGGATGGAAATTGTGAGAGATGATTTAGAAGACTTGGACATGACAAAGTCATGTCTTTAAAATAGATAGTGAAGAAGGATTCATAAAATCAACCTCATATATTCAGGATGTGACTTGTTAGTTATGGATTTGCTATTTTATCTAGATATACCAATCACGATAGTAGTACCAATAAAAAATATTCTCTAATTATAGCTGGATCACAACTTCAATTCATCCATTGTTACTTAAAATTCTTTACTAATCCGATATGACATGTCAGCAGATCCAAGCAGTTTGATATTATCTAGTGCATGGTATTCCGTACCGGTCCGAATCGGCTGGTACATCCCATACCGTATTGTACCGATGGGGAACCGAAACAGTTTAGGCCATTTTTTCAGAAAATGGCCTGAACCAGATTGAATTGGCCGGTTCGGTATGGTATGAGCTGGTATCGGATTGTTTGGTCTGGTATGGGGCGGTTTTTTTTCTTTCTTTTTTTGTTCTATTTTTTTTTGTTGTTGGGTGGGATTTTTTTGATTTTTTTTATTGACGATACGGGGTGGTACGGTACTGTACTGGCCGGCAACCGGCATGTATTGCGGTACCGAGTCCGCAAACCTTGGTCTAGAGTCTTACTTGGTTTTTTCTCTTAAAAAACTGGATTTATATGACCTTATTGTTATTGAATTTGACATAAGCAGGGAAATAAAGCTGAAGAAAATTGCGAGAAAAATAAAAATCTAAATAGTGAACCCGCATCATTAGAAGCATCTGATTCTCATATTTTTCAAGAGGAAGGTACGTAGTTTAATATACATTCTTAGTTGTGCTTTCAAGATTTCCTTCCTCTTGTTATTGTTTACTTTTTTATATAACCAGATAAACTGTCTTGTTGAGACAGAATATGATTTATTTGCTGGCTCAAGATTCCTCCATGTCATGATTATCATAAAATTAACCACCTGATGTTTTATATTTGATTCTATTTTACGTGGCTCTACTTCACTATGTTTTTTAACGGTGGTGGCTTACAGTATGTTTAAACATAATGATTTTAATTACTTGCCGCATCTTGTAGAGAATATTATTTTAAAAAATATTCTCTTTCAGTTATGTTTGAGCTTTTCAAACTTTCTAAACTTTGGAGTACATGCCTTTAAGGACATGTAGATTGTGATTTTTTGGTTCATGTGGTCTGCTGTGCCTTTTTGTATCTTGTTTTATTGATACCATTCATTTCTTATCTGCTGATGCTTTGGTAAAAAGCTCAAAACATTTGATTAGGATCATAAGGCGGCTTAACAAATTATCATTTACTGTATGGATTCTCAATTTACATAGTTCACCATGTATTTTTATGAGATGTAGGTATCATAGAAAAGCAGTCAGCTTGAACCCAACTTATTTAATAAATGGGCTTTTGGTAACTCAAACTCATCCAAAATACTGGTCCGGTTGGTCATGTAGAAGTTGACATGATTAATCTACTTAACTGGCTTCATGCACTTAAACCCAAGCTCATACAATTGTTAAATATGAACCTGTTTAATCTATTAACCAATGTTATTCAATAATCTCATATTTGGTAATAAACATAACCTTCACATATAGTCATATCAACAGAGTTAAATGGGTTTACAATGGGTCACTTTTCAAGTCTGGGTTTTAAATCTGTCTCCCTTGATTTTTAAATGGGTCAATTAAGGTTGGGGAGGGCCGATCCTCTAAACACAAAATCCAAACCCATTTAATAAATGGCTTAGCTGTGTTAATCTGTTTGTGACCCGAACCCAAATACGATCAATTTAAGAGGCCGACATCCCCAGAGCCAATTTGGTAGGAGAGTGTTAGCTGCAGTTTCTCTTTTTTTGTTTTTGTTTTTGTTTTTATTTTTTGGGTGGTGGTACACACCAGGGGGTGGGGTGTTGCCGTGCTGGTCTGGAAGTGAGAATTGAGGCTGCTTTAGATTTTCAAGAGAGCTACCTGATTTATATCTCATGCCCTGAGTGTGTAGTTCTACCTTTGTTTGTGTTTGCCTGCATTTTTCAATCCTACTGACTACAAGACCTATATATTGCCCTGAGTTGTAGGTTTTGTTGCATTGGTAATATTGTTGGTGCAATGAAGTTGTGCGCGACTTGAATTGATGGCTGAATTTTGTAGCTAGCTTAGTTATTTTCATCATCATGCCATTTACTTCCAGCCAATTAATTTCTTCCTGCTGCCATGATGTGTGGTTCTGCTTGGCATTCCCCTGGCTTTATGTTGATTTCCTTTGTTCTTTTTTTCTAGTTGTGCATGCTGGGACAGGCCTCAAAGATGACAATGTGCACTGGTGGGGTCACAAACATGGGTTTGTTTCAGGAGGTTTTCTTGGAACACAGTTTATTATTACTAAATCCTGCCAATCAGTAGATTCTCAGCATCTTGCTTTAAATAAGCGGAAAATGTTTGCCGAGGAAGACCAAGAAAACCTTTATAAACTTGTCCAGGTTGTTTTTCCTTCCATAGATTAACTTTCTAGAATTACAGCTTTATCTAAACTGGAACTGAGGAAATTCTTGAATTGTTGAGCTTAAGTTTTTGAGACTGTTGGATTAGTTTTACCTCATATCAAATAAATCTATTCACTTAATATGTGCATATTTCTTGTAGCTTTGTGATTTGAGATTTGAACATTACTTTTTATTATGCATATCAAGATATTCATTGCCTATATCTGACAAATCATTTTTTTAGTTTTTACGTTGAAAGTTGAACAGTGCATTGTGTTGGTGTAAGATTTGTTCAATGGCCTTTTCTTTTCTGTATTTCAATTTTATTGATGTATGGATCGAGATTCTGCTTTGATGTCAAAGTGTATGCATAGAAATCTCCTCCTCTTCTACTGAATCTTGATAGAACTTTTATTCATGTGACCCATATGCTTTTGCATGAGACCATCATTTTATGGCAACTTGATTAGGTTTTTGCTTGACAAATTAATTCAAAGCTTGTAGGAAATCACAATAAGGCACATTGAGGGCATCATTTATTGAGTCTTTATGAATGACCAATCCTTTTATTTGGGACATATATAAGCATGATGATACTTTTTTTCATCTCAGCTTGGATATAGTTAATATTTTGCTATCCATGTTCAGGGCTAATATAGAATCATCCAAAAATCGATGTGGGTGGAATTTGGTGTTGGATGGAACAACTAACAATGATTTTTCCCAATAGCACTTTGATCCCATACTAGAAAATACAATATAGATTTGTTGACAATACAATCTTTTCATTGCTGCTGCACAGTCCTTGATTTTAGCTTGTCCAATTCCTTGAGTTGTGCCATAGTTTCTCCATTGCATGTGCTACTTTCTCATGGGCCTGATGATTAACATTCTCGTGGCATTTTCTTAATTTGGCTGTATCATGTAATGCGGGATTTGGTTGTATGGCTCTGATGCTCTTGCATCCATTCCTAGATACTTGTCAATCCCCAGTGTTTTTATTGAAAAAGTTAACCAAACAATCACAGTAATTGAAACATATGTTTTGTGTACCTTCACTAAAATGATGAGATTTTACCCCCCCCCCCCCCCCCCCTCTTTTTTTTTTTTTAATATACTCAGTTCACACTACTTCCACTGTCAATATACACCTTAGATTGTTCTGCAATTATAGTTCTCCTTTTTATACTTTAACCTCTATACGCAGCTATCCTTTCAATCTTTGTTTATTTTATCCATGCAGTCAACCACCTCTATACATCTAGAGAAAATCCATTCACATGACCCTTTGAAATCTTCAACCACTTGTAATCCTATTCATAATTTTTTGTTTTGCTGACCTCATTCTGAAGACTTTCATCTCATCAGATTTAAAGACTCTTAAATGAGGAAATCATTTTATATTGACCTTCTCCACTACACTTGGAAAAGTTGCAATATGAGATCTCACCACTCCAGCATTGCTCTTCATTAGTTGTTCACAACAATTGCCTTCTCCTTGGATGGTGCATTCTTGCATGGTTCTGGATTTATCTTTACTAGATTCATTTTCAATGGACAAACCATGTGGTTGGTCCCAGATTTAAACCTGTGTTATCTTAAAGAACATTGTGCCAAAGCCCTAGGTAGCTTAGAAGCTGTTTGGTAGACTTGACCAGTAATAGTAGGACTAAAAAGAGGGAACCAACTCACTAATAATATTAAGAGGACCATTCATACAGGAGCAAACGATGTTGGCCATTATCCTCCATATTACTTTGTCTTGTCAATCTATTCAAGTGTCTAATTTTCTCTTTTCAAGTTGAAGCAATCCCTCAAATGTCTCTGCCTTAAAAGGAGCCGACATAATTTTTCCTCATATACCAAAACTGAATTAACCTCATCATGTAATTCTTGCTGACTTGAAAAGGAACTCCACGCTTCATTATTACTGTGATCCCACTTGTATTGATTGCCATGGCAGGTGACCAATTAACAATACTATCACTACGTGTCCAAGAAAAGTCTGTTAAAATTAGTCATGCATTTTTTGAGATATTATTCATAGGTGGCCAATAACGATTTATGGAATGCCAATCATGTGTGGTGATTTTCCGCATTAGTGCTGCTATTAAATTTTGACATGCTGTTCTCTGTTTTCAGGATAAAGCTACATCAGGAAAGCAGGGGCTTGGCATCAAGGATCAGCCCAGGAAGATTGCTGGTAGCCACTGGAAAGGGAAAAAAACATCATTTGGTGACAGTGATGATGAAAATTCTGCTGATTCCAGTGGCTTGACAAAGCATAAGTGGAGTCAAGAAGTGGAAGAGGGAGTTGATGTTGAACCTAAGATTAAGCTAAAAAAGTTGTGCAAACAGCTTCTGCGCCAGGTCAAAATGCTAGATAAGTTTTGTAGTTGCATGTTTGCATAGTACATGTAGTACATGTAGCTGACATGAGTTGTTTCAGGCTCCTTCTCAGTCACTGAAATTGAAGCAGCTTAGAGTACTCGTTGAGGCACATTCTGGATCTATCTTCTCCAACTTTTCTTCGAAGCATGATGCTCTTTCATACTTGAAGGCAAAGGTATTTCCATAAATTATTTAGAGTTAGTTATGTCTGAAGAATAGTCAAAGCTATAGGGAATTGCGCTTCTTAGTTTTTATTCCATGGGTTCTTGAACTTCAGATAAGATGTAAATTTTAATGGTCTTTAAATTAGAACTTTGAACTAAAGAACCAGGTCGTATGACCATAAGAAAATAATTGATTGATCTGAGATTGTCTGATGGAGGTTTGAGACTAATAAAGCTTTTGCTTCTGATTGCTGGTGGTGATGAAGGCAAAGTAGGCCGAAACTCTAGATCTGAGTGCTGATTGCCAAACTAGTCCTCACTTTGACCCTTCTAGTAATGTTGTCCTCAAGTGTGGGAAATCTGGTCGTGGGATATACAGGTTGTGACCCTATGCAAAATTTTCTAGGCCCTCATGAGGTGTGAGGTCTATAAAACTATAAGAAACTCCAAGGTACTTGTGGGGTGGATGCACCTATTTGTAGGGGTAGTCTCAGCAACAGGCTTCTCTAGGTTCTTGATCATTTTGGGATTATGAACAAGGCTTGTCATTCTTTTACCATCCTCCCAATCAACCCCTTTAATAGGGTTAGGGTTTCGTAAATCCTCCGAACTCTCATGTGGCATAGGTCTTGTAATGAAAATGATGATCTCAATTGCCTGTAGGCAATTTCCAGGATCTTGCATACCCTTGAGAGAGACCCTGTGCAGTTGTAATTGCGTTTTTACCTATCAGTCATAACACCTTTGAGGTTGTCTGCTATAGGTTGTAATGGTTGTGGACTAACTTTGATACCAAATATGGTACAAGACAGCCTAGGAGGAGGATTTTGTATGCATCTGTAAGATGGTGCAAAGCAGAAACAATCAATGGGTGGAAGAAAATCTGAGGATAAACTATCAAATAGCATGTGAACATCCAACAGGGCAGATTCCTGGTATATAAGAAAATGAAAACTCTAATAAGCAACATAATCTAGTTTTTTGTGGACTAGGCCTGTTCGTGTGCCTTGCTGCACTGAGCTTTGCCCAAAGACTAATGCAATTTACTTAGGCCTGGGCCATGTCTTCAGGCATACTTTCCAGGCCCAAGTCCAGCCCTTACTAAGGCTTCGGGCTTGGGATGAACCTCAAGTTTTCTGACCATTGTTTTCAATTTTTAAAATGCTTAAAAATACTTTAAAAAATGCTTTATATGAATAACTAAATATTGCCAACAGCTACTTCAGTGCTTAATAACCAAAATAAGGTACTCTAAGATTCTAGATCTTCTCCCATTGAGCTTACATATCAATAACAATTTTCAATTAAGTCTACAAATAAGTCAAACATAACCTAACGATACAAAAAAGAAAAACATCATGACAATAACATGTTAAGGGCCATTAAACAATGTGCCACCATTCTTGAAGCCAGTTTTTATTCTTGTTAGAGCAAACATCAAGGGATTCAACACCTACAAAAAAAAAAAAAAACAATTATCACAGAAGTTGAATAGAAAGAACTGAGGGTTACAAAAAATTCAGGCTAGACTAGGCTTTAACCCCTAAGCTTGAGTCCAGCTTGTTTAATAGATGGTCTTATATTCCAAGTCTGGCCCAGCCCACTGAGCCTAAAACCTCTGCCCAAGTACACCCAAAAAGCTTTGGGCTCGAGTGGGCTAGGCTGGCCCCTAGGCCATGAACAAGTCTTCTATGGACTAACATGATGATTCAAGATGGAAGGACTGATTTCAGATTTATATTATTGTAGTAACTATAACATTGACTTTAATGTAGAGAAGAAATGAAGGATCAAATTTCAAATGAAGTGGTATGTGCTCATAACTTGGTGGTTTCCTACAAGGATGCAAGTATTAACTCCATTCTCAAACATCTTTGTTGCTCATAGATCCTCCACAACCAGGAATTAAGAGCAACCATCCAGAATAACTAGTCAGTCCAACTGTTTTCTGGCCGGGGGGATGCCAGCTACTATTGTATCGCAGTCACAACTAGTTCTGACAGATCTGGTGCAAAGAGAAATGGGGTGGGTGTGGAACTTGTATTTTTGACCAGCAGGGGTAAGGGTTCAATATGTATAGGAAAAATGGATGAAAATAGAAGAAAGGAAAAGATGGTCGGGTGGAAAAGGAGAACTTTGAATATTTATGGTTCCTGCAGAGTTGTTGCATCTGAGCTTCTTAGCATTTCCAGTTCTAAACATGTGTGAGTTCCTCCTTATTTTGGAATAGGAACATGTTAAGGCTGTCTAGTTTAAAGTCAAATAGCTAACAACCAACCAAGATTGCTCTTGCTGATGAGCACATGTAAATTTTTCTTTCTTCTGTGGGACACAAGTTTGTGTTTGCCGTGTGACAACTGGCCCTAGTTTTTAAGGATAAGACAAATCTCCCTGGAAATGAGGTTAGTTATTCCTGAAAAACAGGGATTAGTCGTGTCTCTGGCTGTCACAATCTCTTTGAACTGCTCCCATTACATAGTTTTAAGACAAAACAAAACCCAGCCAGGAAGATCTTACTTCAGTGATAAGATTTCCGGACAGGCAAGCATCCAAACAGGCTTGGATGACTGGTGCAAGGACACCCTCTCATCCGGTATTGGGTTACAAATGTCCTAGGTGGTGGAAAATTTTGTGAGCTGCTGAATATATCTCAATAGAGCTGCTGTTCCAGAACTAGGAAGAGAACATTTGCAATGATTAACATGCTTGTTTTTATATCTCAAAAAAGTGATTCCGCTCTGTAGATGGTGATTGTTGCTTGGGTGCATGCTTCATGACTGGGCTAACATTTTTATTTGCGGTCTGCCATTACTGTACCTCAATTGAGAGGTGATGAAAGGTGTGGCTGCAGATGACAGTTGTTGGAGTATGTTACTTCCGTCTAATCATTTTCACAATGCCTTTGTCTTCTTGCATGTGTGCATATGCATTTCCTTCTCCATGTTAACCTGTCTATCCAAAGGATTCTAATTTGATTTTTCTATTGTTCCATGCACATGTAGTTGTGTTCTTCCATGTCAACACAAAAGTCAAGCAGAATGTGTCAAAATCTGTTGACGTTGTTTATGGAGTAAATCATTATTGTCAAGGATTTATTTTTCCGTGAGAGAACCATGTGTTACTATCAAGAAATTGCATTTTTTTTTTCTATCACTACATGGCATTCTTTTCCTTGGTTGCAGTTACAAGGCAGCAGGACGTTCCATGTGGAGGGTAAAATAGTGAGTCTCACCTCATGAAAGAAAGATTTTGCCTATTACAATGAAATGATTCTGTGATGATGTATGTGATTGATTTATTTATTTTTATCAAGGACATAATATGGAGTAGTCTCTTTATGAGAGACCAAAAATTTTGTTAGTGACAAGGAAGTTATTGTGCCATGATGCATAAAATTGGCAGTTATTTAGTATTTACACATTCTATGAAGATAAAAGGCGAAACAATGTCCTTCATGGAAGAACTGAAAATTTACCAGTGAATATTCAATGCTTTTGCAGCAATTTGTTAACCTTTGACCATATCTGAGATGGAAGTGTACAGGGTTGTGTTCGAGACAGTTTCCAGTTGCCAGTTCTGAAATTGTTTTATTGTGACCCTCTGTTAAGAACTTTGCGGCTTTGTCTGACATTAGTACGATATAAGTTTGTTTCTTGTCCGGTTTATACAATGACATTGTTATTATTCCCGTTGAACGGAAGGATAAGTTCTACCAATACAGAGAGGAACTTTCATGATGCCTTTCTGATGTGTTGGATCTCTTCCTTCCAGGTTGTGGGAAGGAAGAGACCGTCACTTGGTTATGGGCACGTAAGTAGGTGTTTGAAGCCTGTGCGGATGTCTGAACGGCTTATCCTCGGATAAGAATGCCGGTGGGGTGGAGGTCCTGCCAAAAAATTTTAGAGTTTGGGGTTGCTTCAGAGCTGATTGTGAAGAATTTTCGGGATAAGGTAGATCATCTATTTATTAGAACGGCTTATCCAAATTTCTGGGAGTGAAATTTGGTAACTGCTACAGCTCTATCATTACTCTTGCAATTACTGTTTCAAGTCCTTATACTTCTTAGTTCGCAGATGATAAGGTACAGGGATTAGGGGCAAGTTCTTGTGGACTGCTCTGGTATATGGCACGGATTGGATGTCAGGACACGAAACCTCTGCATCTACGTCTCGCCTGCTTCATGAAACCTTGTTAGTGATTGGGTGTAACAAGAGTCTCTTCGAAAACATGACTTGTGTAGCCGTTCTTTGCTTAGCGTATGTTGGTTTCTGGTTGGGCTTCTCTCTTAACAAAACATATTCTTCGGATTCCTTCAAAAACTTTTAACTGTGAAATCCTCGAAATGGTACTCAAGCTTACACTGCTTCCCTAAAAATTTTGGCGAGACTTGATCTTCAGACTACCTCACCCATTGGGATTGATTGAATCCCCACAGGATTTGCTCCGTAGCTCGATGTCCATATTCGTATTCATTTCCGAGGATTGCGACGACTGTAGGTCAAGTTTGTTCCCTTTCTTCCTCTACGGTTCTACTCCTCGATCTGGAGTTCAGCTTAAGTTTGTCTGGGATTGAGTTTTGCATGTACTTCTCAATTTAAGTTTACGCACACAAAAAGACAAAAGGACAATCTAACTAGCATGATGGATTTTCTTTCTTCTCTTTTGGTCCCGATGGTCCAGCTTAAGTTTGTCTGGAACTGCGTTTGGCTTACAATTATCAATTTAATTAATAAGTTTAGCAAAAAAGAGGTAAAAATAGAAAAGACAATCCAACTAACATAATGGGGGGCTCGGGCTCCCAACGCTGCTCCATGTTTCCAGGTAATATTTCCAAACTCGACCAATACGGACCTATCAAGAACAACCCAAACGGCCGAACACGATGTAACCCGACTTCGCCCATGAGTGGTTGGGCCAACTTCCAGTTTGGCTAGATTTGGATTGCATACAACGTAGTCTTACCGTTTAATGCTCGTCATGAGAATCGCTTTGCGCGGGCGGTTCAGCTCTCATGCGCACCGCCCTCTCCCAAGAACTTTTAAATTACCGATTGACTTTTCACCTTCCATATTATCTTATTTTTTCTTTAGCTACGGCCATGAGTGTTACTTTTCTTAGTTTGATATATTAAAAAATATTTTGATTAAATGATCGTAAACTCTATTATTTAAATTTAGATATAAAAAATGAGATAAGAAAAAAAAATTGATCTAAAAAAAATAAGATATCTTTTTTTACTGCTTCAAATTTTTCCGCATAAGATATATTTTTAAAAATTATGAAATCTTTTTTATAATTTTAAATTTATGTTATTTTTTATTAAAACATACTTTAGAACAAATCAAGATTTATGTTTACACATGGTCAGAGCTTATTTTTCATACTCTTTATAAAACCAAATTTATTTATTTATTTATTTTAATATTTTTTAAATTAAATTTTTATGATAATATAAATAAATAAATAAATTTTATAATAGAATCTACCATCAGATCCCCTTCCGCATCGGAAAGATGACCAGATTCCGATTTTCTTCCATTAGCATGGCCGACGAGCCATGAGGATCGGCTCATGGATCGGAGAGTCTTCTCCTGCAATAAAATCAATAAAAAAAAATAAAGGATGGGTTTTGGGATCGGCCACATCGGTCGACCCATGTCGTCCGACGAATGGGAAGCAGCCATGGCTGCTGCCGTGCCAGCGATAGGCTGGAATGATCGACCGTCGCTATTTCCTGAAAGAGGGGAGGCACGACAGTGGCCGTTCGGCTATTTGAGGTTGTATGACATGATGGAGGATCGATCGCTCGATCCCAATTCGGCTCAAAAAGGATCAGGACAAGTCGGGAGGAAGAAGGATGGCGGTGGCGGTGGACGATTAGCCTCAATCCAAAATCGGGCGGTGACCGACGGTAGGAAAGCGCTGAGCTTGACGGCGGCTGCTGGCGGGAAGAACGCTGTGCAAGGTGGCGGTACTGTGCTGGACCGCGGCATGCAGGACGGCGCCACGCCTGGCGGCGGATGGTGGCTGGGAGGTCATTGTGCAACGACAATGGTGCGCGGGAGGGCGCCGCATAGGGCGAAGGCTGGCGGCCAAAAGTTTTTGGACGGTCGATTAGCCACCTTTGGGTGTGGTAAACCCATCTTCTCGTGAGGGAGAAGAGGTTATGCCCTAATGGGTTTGGATTTTGGATCTAAATTAGAAACCTGAATCCATAATCCATCCAATTAATGAAATCAGGTTCGGGTTCAGGTTTGATCCGCATCCATTAAGCAAAAGAAACCCATTAATATTTTAAATCGAAGATTTTGCAGTTAAGCCCTTAAAGAAATTTAAATTATAAAAGGATCCAATTATAATTATGGATCCTTTTGCAAATTAGCCCCTAAAAGTTTTGAAATTTCAGAATAGTCCTCAAAAATTTCTTTTCAGTCCCTAAATGATTGTTTTATTCTTTAATGATCCATTAAGTTTGTTTTAAACTTTTGTTTGATAAAGATCTTGAGGTAATTATTGATAAAATTTTAATTAATATTTATATGTATGTTCTAATATTTATGTATAGTTTATTAGTCACTAAAGTGGCCAAACTAAAATGTTTAACATGCATTTAAAAAATCTAATTATTATTTATATACATGATCTTATGTATAGTTTGTTAGTCACCAAAGTGGCCAAACTAGAATGTTTAAAAGAATTTATCATGCAAAATTTGATCATTTATCCATGATTAAATGTCTATTAACGAAAAAATTTAGTGGATAAATTGATGTTCACTATTTATTGAAACTTCAGGATTTAGCCAAAGGTGAATCATTATTCCATGAATGATGAGCATGATAGAAATAAATTAATATTCTTTGATCAAATATATTTATATATCCAAAGATAATAGATATGTTTGGTTGAAAATGTTTAATTGTCTATTAAAAAATTAATTATGATATTAAATTATAATAGTATGTTGTAATATCTATCCAAAGAAGAATTATAATATACTTTTATTGTTAATTATCTGAATCAATTATAAAATTTGAGTATTTATATATTATTTTATAGCTCTTTCTCTTCATTCTCATGCTTCATTTGTTATCATATTTAATGGTTTGAACTTCTCTGAATGAAGTAAATAAGTTAATTTTTACTTAGAAGTATTAAATCTTGACTTGGCACTACTGAAAAATAAGCCTATTGCTCTTATAGATTCTAGCAGTGAGGAAAAGAAGTTATATTATAAAGCATGAAAATATTCTAATAAATTAAGCCTTATGAACAACATTAAGAGTACTATTCCACAAACAGAAAGTGTGAAAGAATATTTAAAATTTTTGAAAGAATATTTTCATTCTGCAGATTAGTCACTCGCTAGTACATTAATGGCATAATTCACGATCATGAAATTTGATAGATCACAAAGTATGCAAAATCATATTATAGAGATGACTAATATTGCAGCAAGATTAAAAATTCTAGGAATGACTATTGATGACTCCTTAATGCAATTCATTCTGAATTCACTACCTTCTGAGTATGGACCTTTTCACATCAATTATAATACTGTCAAGGATAAGTGGGATGTCAGTGAATTATCCAATATGCTTATTCAGGAGGAAACAAGACTAAAGAAATAAGGTAGTCATTCTATAAACTTTATGAATCAAGAATCTAGTAAAGAATACAAGAAAAAAGCCAACAAGTTTAAGAAGAAAAAGAAAATATCTGCTAAAGATCTTCAGGCTGAAAAAATGAACTAAAGCTGGATAGATGTCATTTCTGTAAGCAAGTTGGATACTATCAGAAAGATTGCTTGAAACGTAAAGCTTGGTTTGAAAAGAAAGATAAACCTAATACCTTTGTATATTTTGAATCAAATTTAACTGGAGTTCCTAATAATACTTGGTGGCTTGATTTTAGCGCTATCACTCATGTTTCTAATTTGATACAGAGATTCTTTTCGATTCAAACTATAAATCCAGTTGAAGACTTTATATTTATGAAAAATCATATGAAGATTCTGATAGAAGGCATAGACACTTATCGTTTGATCTTGAATACTTATTATCATTTAGATCTATATATTATAGATAGCTTATATACCTTCAATTAATAGAAACTTAGTTTCTCTTTCGAAACTTGATATTTCTGGGCTTAATTTTAGGTTTGGACATGGTTATTTTAGTTTATATGAAAATACTATTTTATTGATTCTAGAATACTTATGGATGATTTATATAAATTGAAACTTGACAATCTTCTTGCTGAATCCCTTCTTACTATGCATCATAATTTCAGAATAAAGTTTAGTTTACTAAATAAAAATTCTACTTACTTATGGCATAAACATTTGGATCACATATCCAAAGAAAGATTATAAAGATTAGTAAAGAAAAAGATTCTTCCGAATCTAGACTTCACTAATCTTGGTGTATATATAGATTGTATCAAAGAAAAACAAACTAAACATAATAAGAAAGGCACCATAAGAAGCAGTCAGCTTCTTAAAATTATACACAGATATATATAGATCTTTTGATGTTTCATCCTTTAGTGGAGATAAATATTTTATCATCTTTATCAATGATTTTTCATATTATGATTTTATCTATTTGCTTCATAAAAAGTCTCAAGCAGTGGACGCTCTTGAGCTATTTGTTAATGAGGTTAAAAGATAATTAGATAAAAATATGAAAATCATAAGGTCTAATAGAGGTGGTGAATATTATGAAAAATATAATGAAATAGGATCATGTCCAGGTCCATTTGCAAAGTTTCTCAAAAAATATGATATATGTATGCAATACACTATGGCAAATATACCTCAATAAAATAGTGTAGTTGAAAGGCGAAATTGAACATTAATGGATATGATTAGGAGTATGATAAGTAATTTTTTATTATCCAAATTATTGTGGATGTATGCTCTTAAAACTGTTATATATTTATTAAATAGAGTTCTTAGTAAGGCAGTCTCAGAAACTTCTTTTGAGCTGTAGACTGAAAGAAAACTTAATTTAAGGCACTTTCATGTTTGGAGTTGCGTAGTGGAAGCAAAAGTTTATAATTCATATGAAAAAAAATAGATTATCGAATGATTAGTTATTACTTTATAAGTTACCCAGAGAAATCTAAAAGGTATGGATTTTATTGTCCAAACTATAGTCTGAAAGTTGTTGAAATCGATAATGCAAGATTTATTAAAAATTATAAAATAGTGGAAGTGATGAACGAAATAGTGTAGAAATAAAAAAAGTCAGAATAGATATTTTATTATCCATAAGTATTCCTTCATCCATACCTACACAAAATATTATGCCTAATGATGAACAATATTTGAATGAAGAATTACCATATGAAAAAACTGATTCACAAATATCTGACATACCCGAACTATAAAAAATATCTTTAAGAAAATCTGAAAGGCAAAGAAGATCAGCTATTCCTAATGATTATATAGTTTACTTATAAGAATCAGATTTTGATGTTAAAATTAATAAAGATCCAATTTTATTTTCACAAGCCATAAAAAGTTCTAAGTTCGGTAAATGAATTGATGCCATGAAAGATGAGTTAAAATCCATAGAAGATATATAATAAAGTCTGGGATCTTATCGAATTACTAGAAGGTTCTAAACGAGTCAGATGTAAATGAATCTTTAAGACCAAGCGAAACTTGAATGGCAATGTCAAATGATATAAAGCTAGACTTGTTGTCAAGGGTTATACTAAAAAATAAGGCATTGATTATAAAGAAATCTTTTTACCGATCTCAAAAAAGATTTATTAAGAATTATTATGGTATTGATGGCTCATTACGATTTAGAGTTATACCAAATGAATGTGAAAATAGCCTTTCTTAATGAAGAATTAGAAGAAAAAGTTTATATGGATCAACCTAAAAATTTCTCGATAAAAGAAAAAGGTCAAATGGTGTGTAAATTAAAGAGATCAATATATAAACTAAAACAAGCTTTTAGGCAATGGTACATTAAGTTCAATGATACCATAATATCTTTTAGTTTTAAAAAAAGTACCATTGATCGGTGTATATACCGAAAGATCAGTGGAAGCAAGTTTATATTTTTAGTTATATATGTTAATGATATTTTACTTGCTGCTAATGATTTAAGTATATTGCGTAAGACGAAAGATTTTCTTTTGAAGAATTTTGAAATAAAAGATATGGGAGAGGCATCATATGTGATAGGAATAGAAATATTCCATGACAGATCACAAGGTATTTTAGGATTATCTCAGAAAAGATATCAAAAAAATTCTAGAGAGATTTAATATGGACAAATGTTCAGTCAAAATTATTCTAGTACAGAAAAAAAATAAATTCAGTCTCATATAATGTCCAAAGAATAATGTAGAACAAAAGAAAATGCAATTAATTTCTTATGCTTTTATTGTGAGTAGTTTAATGTATGTGCAAACTTGCACAAGATCAGATTCAGATCTTATTAGATACACTGACAGTAGAAAATCTACGTATAGTTACCTCTTTATTTTTGCTGAAGGAACAATATTATGAAAAAGTACTAAAAAGTCTATCATTACTTTATCCACTATGAAAGCTGAATTTGTGGTATATTTTGAAGCTACAATCTAGGAATTATGACTGTGAAACTTTATTTCAGGATTTGAGATTGTCGATGCCATTACCAAGCCGCTAAAAATTTATTGTGATAATTCTGCAACAGTGTTCTTCTCCAAAAAATGATAAATATTTAAAAGATGCAAAATATATGAAATTGAAATATTTTGCTGTTAAGGAGGTTCAAAAATAAAGAGTGTCTATTGAATATATTGAAACTGATCTTATGATAGCAGATCCGTTGACAAAAAGCTTGCAACTAAAGATATTTAAAGAACATGTACATAGAATGGATGTTGGTTGTATTAATGAATGATGTATTAATGATGTTTTAGATACTCTGAGCTCAATAAAGTATTTCTCATTTACATTAATGAATTTTCTATTTCTTATGATGGTATACAAATAAATTGTATTATGTTTAATTATAACATGAAAGTCTCTATGGGATATTATTGTGGACCATGATGAAAAGATATATGTATGTATGTATGTATGTATATAATATTATATATATATATATATATATATATATATATTATATATATATATATGTTTAATTATAACATGAAAGTTTCTATGAGATATTATTGTGGATCATGATGAAATATATATATATATATATATATATATATATATATATATATATATATATATATATATATATATATATATATATATATATATATATATATATATATATATATATATATATATATATTACAAGACTTGGTATGTTAAAATTGTAAGTATTATGATATATGAAAGGAAGTCTGCTAATTAAATGATGTATAACCGTCATAACTCGCATTTAGTAATTTGTCATACTAAGATAATTATGATGAATATTAAGAATGAGATTTGTTATAATCAGGCCAAGTTGAAGAATGTTAGAAAATGTCCCGATTAAGCGGCCGATTTATTATGGACTCTACTATTTGAATTTGGATAATGGTTAATCTGAATTCAAATAGAATTCAAATCTCATCCGGTTACTTGATGGAAGTATCGATAAAAGTTTATAAATATAGGTCCTATCCCTATCCATAAAAGTGACGTAGATTTTATCATTGTTGCTATGCTATAAAGAACGGGACAAGAAAGAGAAATCGATCTAAGGAAGAGTAAGATGTCTTTTTCTTTTACTGCTTCAATTTTTTTCATGTAAGATATGTCAAAAAATTATGAAATCTTCTTTACAATCTTGAATTCATGTTGTTTTTGATTAAAGCATACTCCAAAACATAACAAGATTTATGTTTACATGGTATTATAACAAATATTGGTATTCTTTGCTATTTCATTCCTCCATTTGAAAGGAATGGTAGTGCACTTAACCTCCCTTGCCTGTTTTTTTTTTTTTTTTTTTAGGCCTAGCTCGATCTTGGCCTCTTAGTCCTTGCCAGGAGAGCGAGGGGAAGGGGCAGCCCTCCTCGGCCCAATCATCCAATTCGCTCCAACAGACATGCATGGTTAAGTCCAGCCCCGAGCGTGCGTGGGTGCGCAAAGAATTTCTCTACTCGTCATTTTCTCACATAACGACGGCTAACGATCGTGCGGCAATACGGTGGCCGATTTTCCACTTGTTGAGCAGCACTGATTGACGAACGTGCAGGCTTGACGCTGAATATGTGGGATATATCATTGGAAGGCATGTCATCCAAACCTATGCATGAACGCCTTGCGTGCCGTAATCCCTTAGCAATGCTAGGTGTAACAAAAATCTCCAAAGAAGTATAGCTGATGTATAGTTTGCTTTCCTAGGGTGTTAGAAAATTCTCTGGAAAAACAGTGCTGATGTGTAGCTTCACTTGTTCTTTTATAATGTTATGGTGTCGCGTTTTTGGAGAAATTATACCCCGCACCCACCTACACCATATCACCATGCATCACGTCAATCAAGTAGTCTCATTTTGGCAGATTTTATTCATCATTCGCTTATCTTGGTGATTGGCCATAAGAATGAGACAACGTGATTAGCATGAGGTACAATCATATTGGTACAGGATATAATTTGCCAACATTATTATGCGAGATCTCTCTGTCAACAAAGAATTTTCTTCAAAAACCCTGGAAAATGTAGACATTTAGACCACCTCACCAGAAGGAGCATGACTTATCTGATGCTCGCCAACCCGATGTGCATATGGGTTGGTAACGGCAAGGAAATCAGTTTGAATGCTTGGTTGTTTCCGAGATGGTCTGAAATAAGTTGCTGGTATGAGAGGAACGATGCTTTTGGCGAAGTTTCACACTTTGGCAAACCGTCGTGAAGACATGGTTCAAGAAAACTCACTTCCTATAAAATGTCCATTTACCTGAGAAAGCGATTTACGTTATCGCATGTTGTGATTGCAATATGTAGTGGATGGTAAGACGAGACGTGGATCAAATTCCTGGAACTTTCTCTAAGTACAACCATCCATGTTTGGCGTTAATTCTTTCTTAGGTTGAAGTTCTACTTAGGTTTTATTTCTTTTCAATGTTAGATTTCCTTCTCATCCATGCGTTTGATATTGCGAAGAAGATTACATTGGCAACAAGTTGCAACCTAAACCGGTTCCTTGGCCAAAAAGGTCAGGACGCAGGCCGTTAGGCTTAGTCTTCGATCAATTATCTATTGGTGAGACTGGATCAATCAATAGAAAACATATTCTTGACCGTGTTCGGCTGTGGTGTCCAATTAGGCTGTGGTGTCCAATTAGGACTGGAAGTGGGCTGAGCTGAATCGGATTTTATTTCTACTTAAGCTTGGTTAAAATTATTTTTTTTTTGAGTTTCAGATCGAACTTAGGTCCAAAATTTTTTAAAAATTTCAAGTTTGAGCCTGACCCGATCCCGGCCCAAAGTTCGATTGGGCCGGCCCTCCTCAGCTTTCCTTCCCGCCACGAGGTGCAACACGGGGAGGGCGGGGCGACGGGTGGAGCCACGGAGGTGCCGGTGGAGCCACGGGGGCACGCAGGGGTGCGACAGGCCTCGGGGGTGCCAGGGGAGCTGCAGAGGACGAGGCGGTGCGACGAGCCGCAGAGGTGCCGGAGGAGCCGCAGAGGTGCCGGGGGAGCCGCAGGGGGCGTAGGGGTGCGACGGGCCATGGGGATGCCGGAGGAGCCGCAAGAGGGTGGGGCGACGGGCCGTGGGGGTGCCGGGGAAGCCATAGGGTGGCGCGGGGTTGCGACGGGCTGTGGGGGAGCCGTAGGGGGCACGAGGGTGCGATGGACCGTGGGAGTGCCGGGGAACCCGTAGGGAGGTGGGGTGGTGCGACGGACCATGGGGGAGACAAGGGAACCGCAGGGGGCGGGATGGTGCGATGGGCCGTGGAGGTGCCGAGGGAGCCGCAGGGGGGCACGAGGGTACGGCACGAACGCAGGAGCTAAGGCCGGGGGTCCGGGAGAGGGCTGAGAGGGGTTCTACGCCAAAGGAGGGGGGTTTCGCACCTGGGGGTTTGGTGGGTTTTAATCGGGTTGGAGGTTCGGGGGACCGAGGGACGGGGGTTTCGCACTAGGAGATTTGGTGGATTTTAATGGGACCAAGGTTGAACCTTCAAAAATAACATGAACTTTATATTTTAGCTCGAGCAAAAAATTTGATTCAGAATCGGCTCGGATCCACTTTCAGCCCTATATTTAATAAATATTTTTATTATTTGCACTAAAATATGCGGCTTAGTCTTAGCTTTGCACTGTATAGATCGAATTTTTTAACAATATATGATTATGATTATTAAATTATAGTATGAAAGAAAATATTTTTTTTTTTTATAAATCCAAATTTATTACACCAACCTGTTGTAAAGAAAATAGCTATTTTAAGGATCATAGTCCCTAGGAGATCAAACAAATCTCTGGATTATGGGGTCTGATTCTTTTATCATATTATTATATTTTAAATCATTAAATAGACCCATATGAGAACAATTAGATGATGACAGATATCAAGGATTGATATTCTTTATTTCAAGTCAACAACATATTAGCATAAATAGTATTTTTAATCTCCATCTTTGAATAAAAATGATTAATATATTAATATATATATATATATATATATATATATAATTTAACACTTGAGTTTATCTCCACTTAGATTTTATCATACCTATATTAGATAATGAAAATCTCACATTGATAATATTAAATGTGACGTACCATCTCTAAATACTTGAACATAAAAAATTATATGATTTAGAAATTTTAAACCTATGCATCAAATAATCAAACTACATATATAATTTAATGTTATTTAGACTATTCAAACTTGATGCATAATATATAAATCTCTAAATCATATGAATTTTGGTATGTAAATGGTATACTAGATTATATCCAATGGTTCAGATCATTAATATAAGGCCCCCATCATCCAATCTAGCTCTAATTAGATCCTAGTTGAGATCCACTCAAAGTATAACCAAGTTTAGCTCTACATACATATAGAAAATTTGATTTTCACTGTACATTTTCCAATTTGCGGCAGATCAACCAAGATGGTTGATGTTTGTTGCAGATACATTGTCTTATTCTTGTGATATCTAAATTAACATGCCGGGCTCTGCTTCTAATGTTAATCCACTGAATTATTGAACGATTATGCATATTAAGTTCTTTATGTTCCACATTCCGGCGCATGGCTGGGCTCCATCGAAGGTGGTTTATCCAGACCTGACCGCAAAACTTGGAGGAAAGCTAGATCTGAAGAAAGTACGTAGGAGGGCAACACCCAATATTTGGTCACATTCTTGTGGTATTGCAGGCAGGTAAACTTTTGTCCCCACAAATGCACCCTTTTTCCAAAATAAAAGCATCAAAAAATAATATTTATTTATTTTTAAATAATATTTAGATAGAAAAATAATTTATTCATATTCTTTTATGCATGGCAAAGTAGCTTCAAAATTTGTTATCCATATTCTTTTGTTTTACTATTTTCTTGTATAAATTACTAAAATTTATCTATATTTTCATAACATCTTTTATGCTTTTTAGGTTTAGAAAAAGAATAATGGAAGTATTGAAAATGAGGATAAAGCATTTTAGAAATAAAATTAAATATTTATTTTACTAACTGATAAAAAATGATTTAGCTATCTCCTAAATAGATAAGATTTTTTGAATGGATAAGATTTTTTCTAATTTCATAGATAAATGTTATCCATGAAAAATTAACTTATCCGTCTTGAAAAGTACGAGAATATGAATAAGTTGTTCAAAGTTGACAAATTTTTTCATAATATTGACCCACCAAATAACGGGCTAGGGAATAAGTCCTCTAGATTTTAGATAATGGATGACAATATTCATTTACATAACTATGCAGACGCATATTCCCCTGATGCTAATAGTTTAGCTTCTTGAGACATGAGATTCTATAGCTGTTGCTATTCTTTCCTTGCGTTGATCTTGGGTAGAAGCAGTTTGGAAAACCACAAACCATCAGGGCATTTCAACTAAAGTTTCAGGTCTAATACGCCCGAGGCATTTGAGCAGCTCAACCTTTGGAGCAATATTATACTTCACTAGCATATTGGCTCAATTCTTGATGTTCTTTTAAATTGCAAAAGTTGCAATGATCACCCAACAAGTTCAATGTTGATCCCAGGAGACTTAACCGATAAAATGAATGAAGCATTTTCCATCAAATGAAAGGAAAACATGAACCACTAATAATTAGTTGAAAAAAATTATAAAAAAAATTACCCATTATTTTTTATTTCTTAGTCTCCGATCCGATTGAGACTCTTAAGAACTGAAAAAATAAAGAAAAAAACAAGAGAAACCATAGGAAAAATCAATGAAAACAAAGGACAAACTGAAAAAAGAAGAAGGTAAAACATTTTCCCACATAAATTGATCAGTTTTTTAGTTTTTTCTTTTCTTTTCTATTCATTTCACTCTCTTTTTCGGAGATCCATGGGGAAGTAGAGCAGGAATCGAGGGATTTCTTAAGTTTTGGCTGGGGTTTTTTCTCAAGCGGAATTTTGTGTGATTTGTGGCAGTGTGAGTTAATCCCTTGGCGATTTGAGAGCTTAATCTTTGTAGAGGCATGATACTTTGTAGGGTGTGGGGATTTTTGATTGAAGGGATTCTTCTCTGGCTAGGAATTCTATTCTCATAAATATGATACCAAATCCATGAGGAGACTTGATGGGTTCGGGTACCTGGTGGGTATACCAATTTAAAATAGGATGTGTTTGAGATTTTTGATTAATTTTGTAATCAAGTTTAGGACGAGTCTGGATAGTAAGATTTTAACGGTTTGGACATAGATTGGGCAAATTTTATGGGTATCCTATCAATTGCCAATCTTGTTGACATCTGGCACTCCAGTATCTAGATTCCGTAAGAGCAAACCTTTTTGTTCAAAGACTAGTCACACCATTTAATAAGCAAATTTTTGTGCATCACTTGCGGTGTAGAAAAACTACATCATCCCATCTGATTGGAACACGTAGTCACTACTTTTCGATACATATTTAATACATGCAGTTCCATTTTTTCGTTTGAAATTTTGAATAACGAAAATACCCATCCTCTTCTAAAAAATTATGCCATTCTATGATATTCTAGATTAAAATTATGACTTTCTGCATGGGATATCATAATTTTCTCATAAGTCATAAAAAAGAAAAGATATTTTCATCATTAAAATTTTTTGATATGCTTCCATTTTTTTATTTAAAATTTTGAATGATGAAAATACTTCTTCATTTCTGAAAAAATTATGACATCCTACGTTCAAATTATGATTTCATGTTATAAACAATAAAAACATATTTTTATTATTTAAAAATTTTATAAATTTTTAAAGATGAAAATATTTTTTTATGATTTTTGAAGAAAAAATTATGATATTTTGTGTAGAAGATCATAATTTTAATGTAGGATATGATACTACATGTAAACATAATTCTTGATATGTTCTAGAGCATGCTTTAATCAAGAACAACATAAATTTAAGATTGTAAAGGAGATTTCATAATCTTTTGAAACATACCTAATGTGAAAAAATTCGAAGCAGTAAAAAAAGAAGACATCTTACTCTTCCTTGGATCATTTTTTCTTTCTTGTCCCGTTCCTTATAGTGTAGCAACAATGATGGAATCTACATTACATTTATAGGCAGGGATAGGACCTATATTTATAGATTTTTATTGGTACTCCCATCAAGTAATTAGATGAGATTTGAATTCTATTTGAATTCAGATTGAATATTATCCAAATTCAAATAGTAGAGTCCATAATAAATCGGCCACTTAATTGAGACATATTCTAACATTCTTCTACTTAGTCCAATTATAATAAATCTTATTATTAATGTTCATCATAATTATCTTAGTATGATAAATTATTAAATGCGAGTTATGGTGGTCATACACCATTTATTTAGTATACTTCTTTCCATATACCACAACACTTCATAATTTAACATACTAGGTCTATAATATATCTATATCTTTTCATTATGGTCAACAACAATATCTCATAGAGACTTTTCTGTTATAATTAAACATAATATAATTTATGTGTACACCATCATAAGAAATAGAAAATTCATTAATGTAAATCAGAAATACTTTATTGAGCTAAGAGTGTCTAAAACATCATTAATACATCATTTATTAATACAACTAAGATCCATTCTATATACATATTCTTTAAATATTTTTGGTTGTAAGTCTTTTGTCAACGGATCTGCAATCATGAGATCAGTTCTAATATGTTTAATAGACACTTTATTTATAAACCTCTTTCTTAATAACAAAATATTTCAACTTCATGTGTTTTGCACCTTTTGAATATTTATCATTTTAGGAGAAGAACACTGCTGTAGAATTATCATAGTAAATTTTCAGCGGCTTGGTAATGGCATCGACAATCCTAAGTTCTGAAATAAAATTCTGCAGCTATAATATATGAATTATGGTTTCAAAACATATCACAAACTCTACTTCTATAGTGGATAAAGCAATGATAGACTCTTTGACATTTTCTTACGATATTATTCCTTCAGCAAATATAAAAGGATAACGATACATGAATTTTCTACTATCAATGCATCCAGCAAAGTCTGAATCCGAGTATCCAAGTGGTCGCATCTTCTATATATGAGCATGTAATTTTTTATTTCTTATGCGTATCTTAAGACTTTCTTTGCAGCTTTTCAATAATCTCTGCCATGATTACTTTGATACCTGCTTAGCATCTTGACTGTAAAACTAATATCCAGTCTTGTACAAGTTTGTATATACATTAAACTGCCCATAATAGAAGCATAAAGAATTGATTGCATTTTCTTTCGTTCTACATCATTCTTTGGACATTGCATGAGACTGAATTTATCTTCTTTCTATACTAAAATAATCTTGACCGAACATTTATCTAAATTAAATTTCTCTAAATTTTTTTTAATATATCTTTTCTAAGACAATCCTAAAATACCTTATGATCTATCATGGAATATTTTAATTTTTATCACATAGGATGCCTCTCTCATATCTTCATTTTAAAATTTTTTGAGAGAAAATCTTTCATTTCATATAATATACTTAAATCATTAGCAGCAAGCAAAATATCATCAACATATAGAACTAAAATATAAACTTGCTTCCACTGATCCTTTGGTATATACACCGATCAACGATATTTTTTTAAAAACTAAAAAATATTATGGTATTGTTGAACTTAATGTACCATTGTCTAGAAGCTTGTTTTAGTCCATATATTGATCTCTTTAATTTACATGCCATTTGATCTTTTTCTTTTATTGAAAAATCTTTAAGTTGATCCATATAAACTTTCTCCTCTAGTTCTTCATTAAGAAATGCTATTTTCACATCCATCTGGTGTAACTCTAAATCATAATAAGCCACCAATACCATAATAATTCTTAATGAATCTTTCTTTGGGATCGATGAAAAGATTTTTTTATAATCAATGCCTCCTTTTTTAGTATAACCCTTGATAACAAGTCTAGCTTTATATCGTTCAATATTGCCATTCGAGTCTCGCTTGATCTTAAAGATCCATTTACATCCGACTCATTTAGAACCTTCTGGCAATTCAACAAAGATCACAAACTTTATTATCTTCCATGAATTTTAACTCATCTTTCATGGCATCAATCCATTTATTGGACTCAGAATTTTTTATAGCTTGTGAAAAAGAAATCGAATCTTTATTAATTTCAATATCAAAATCTGACTCTTGTAAGTAAACACATAATCATCAGGAATAGCAATATTCTTTTTCTTTCATATCTTCTTAAAGATATTTCTTATGGTTCGGATATGTCGGATATTTATAAATCAGTTTCTTCATGGGATAATTCTTCATTCAAATATTATTCATCATTAGACACAACATTTTGTATAAGTGTAGATGAAGAAAAATTTATGGGTAATAAGACATCTACCCTAACTTCCTTTATTTTTACATTATTTTGTTCATCACTCCCACTGATTTCATAATTTTTAATAAATCTTACATTACCGATTTCAATAATTTTCTAACTATAGTTTGGACAATAAAATCTATATCCTTTAGATTTTTCTAGGTAACTTATAAAGTAACCACTAATCATTCGAGAATCTAATTTTCTTTTATATGGATTGTAAACTTTTGCTTCCGCTGCGTAACCCCAAATATGAAAGTGCCTTAAATTAGCTTTCCTTCCAGTCCACAATTCAAAAGATTTTTTTTTTTTTTTGAAACTACGAACCTTGTTTAATAAATACATAGCGATTTTGAGAGCATACATCCATATTGATTTGGATAATAAGGAGTTATTTAACATACTCCTAACCCATAATTTTTTAGAAAAAAAGTAGCATTTTCATCATTCAAAATTTTAAAAAAATAAAACTATAGGCATTAAATGCATGTTGAAAAATGATGGTGTAGTCCAATTAGATAGAATAATGTAGTTTTTCTATACTACTTACATGTACAAAGAATTTTCCACCGTCCAATAAGAACTTGGGCTTGGAAGCCACTAAAAAGATTCTTTTAAGATCAAAGCTCCGGCATGCTCGAAAAAGTGAAACATCTTCTCATAGACGCATAAGAAAAATGATACATTCTATAAAAGGAATCAAAAAAATAGAGTTAAAAAAACTTCTCTTTTTCCTTGCCTAAGATTAGAGATTTGTATTGAAGTATCAATCACAATGTAATCAGAAACACGGACCAATATATCTTCATCATCATCTCCCACAAATTAAAATCTCATGCACAGATGATTTGAAACATTTAGAAAAAGGATAATAAAAATAGAATATAGATAATAGAGGATGAGATCAGATCAAGTGAAACAAGGTAAGGGATCATCAGGGACTTAAATACTAATAATCATGAAGTAGACTATTGCTTCATATTGTTGCAGTTTCCTCATCACCTGATCCCTAATGTAGAGGATAGGGAATAAATTATTTGACTTCAGCAAAGAAAATAAAAGTAAAAATGGAGAGGAGGAGAGAAGCATAAAAGGAAAAACCGAGATAAAGGCCTCCATCGAAAGATAACCGGTGTTGAGAGCCAAGAGTCTGCAATGAAGAGGGGAAGAATTTGGAGACCAGTTGGGAGCAAGCAGCGGCCTTGTGTGTATTTTATAGGCAATCTCGATAAAACCCTAACCCTATGTGCCAACTGAGCGAGGATGGTCGACAGTCGCCGGCCAACTATAAAGAGCACAGCATATGCAATGCACGAGTAATACTTTATATCAACGACCCATGAAGTTAAGTCATGGGAAATTCTTTGCCAACTGTGGGATTGATATCAAAAGTGCGACTGGTTTATTCATTGCAATAGGAGGTGTTAAAATTTTTAATGCAGTAGTTCTAATGGCAAAGTTGCGTGCCGTATGAAAATTGTGTTACATACATACTTCAGTCTTCACAAGTTTGGTTGGAGGGTGATTCTACGATGGTTGGCTTTCCAATCCACCTCATGCTAATAGTAATTTGCATCCATTATTACAAAAGATTGTTGGAGAATTAATAATGCGCTCTCCGACCGACCACTCTTGGCATCTTGCATGTTTACAAAGAAGCTCATGACCGAATGGCGGCTGATCATATAAGATCAACGTTATTGGTTTCTACGGTTGATCTTCCTATTCAATTTTTTAATGTTTTATTCTTTTAATTCTCATGAATATATTTATTCACATTTAGCTTAATTCAACGCATCCATTTTACTTCAAGAAAAGAAAAGAAACAAATACGTCATCTTTTGTTGACGACGACAATATCATACATGATACCACAAAGTCCATTCATATTTAAAATATCCAAAGGCTTTCACAATACTTTCTTGTATACGTCGGTCCAAACAAAATGCCATTTCATGCACCAGCCCCTGTTGCCAAACCAGGCAGAGCATCGATACATCAATAGCGCACGTAAATCTAATTACGGCCCCCGTATCTCACAAACATGCGTTATTTCACCTTCATGTTATCCAGGTGACTACTTGATGCATAGCTCAGCAGGTTAGCTGCAGCAGGGGAAATAAATCGCCGGATGGAATCATGCCAGATGTTGTTGAGGCAAAACCAAGCATATAAGCAACAACATTTCTGCACAGACTCGATCACACTTCTGTATTTACAGCAAAGACTACTCGACTGGTTTAGCATGCAGTTGATGGTTGAAGGTCTTCACTGCTTTTCCCATACCCAGCGGCTTGGCCTCAATATTTGCTTAAGAAGTGCCATCTTTGGAACATTCCAATGTTCCACATGCCTGAACGAAAGGTAAGTGATGTTAATGTGATGCCCAAAATCCATGGGAGTTGTAATAGAACGAAAGACTATAATTGCCTGCACACTCTCCCTGATTGAGCATCAAAGTAGTACTCCGTGTACCCGGTAGCTGGAGGGGAAGAAAGAAATCATCAATAGTTGCTCCAACAATTAATATTTGAAAAACAAGAATTAGAAGAACAGCTAATTTGATTTGTTTTGAGATAATCCACTTGACATGCGACAAATAGATAATTAACGCAAGTATCACTGTTTTATATGGTAGCGTGCTGAATACCAGAAAGGATGGGCCTCCAAGGAAATGACATGATGCAAATAAAACGCCAATGACCGATTGACTTATCCTGCAACGATCCATTACCATCATCAGCCTAGAATAACTTCCAGTAAGCAACTCGGAGAGCCAGGAGAAATTGCGATAAACCAAATAAGCAAAATCTTTTGTGCTTGTCATGTTCGTCGATAGGAGAAGAAATAATTTGTCAAACGATTTACCCTAAAAAGCCGGTTATGAAAATTAAACTACGAAAAATTCACCTCAAAGTCCTCCCATTCCTTGAGGTTCATATTTGAACTTTCGAGAAGTAATCCAAAATTTGAACAATTTCTTTTAAAACGCTGGAGACCTCTGAACGAACCTGCCGGGTCGGCAAATTCACAGTCTTCTTCATAAGCATTGAGTGCCAAATTTCCTGAAAAGAAATTAACATTAGCAAGCCAAAAGAAAAACGGTAATCAAATGAAGTAATGTTTGGTTATGCATCCTGTATATATCAGAGAAGACGCATAAAAATGCCCATCCATTTCAGCAGGCAAAAGCACCGCACCAAACTGTAGTTTGATGCACATCATTTCCTTTTGCCAAACCTTACAAACATTTTCAAAATTATGATGTCTTAGCAGGTAACATGCCACTCACGCAGCCATTAGTTCCAAGACTAAATTAGTCACTTAGTTATAGGCTAGAAATTGCTTCCTAATATTTGCAAGTGTCAAAATTTACATCATAACGAAATCTTCCAGAGCTCGAGATGCAGACATGCAAGATGAATGGTTGTGAGATGCATACGAGTTCGATTAGACCTCTCCCCCAGATTCAAGGATCGCCGAATTGACATGAACCGCCTAGTTCAGGATGTACCGACCTAAACTAGCGTGTCATCGAGTCAGTTCGGTTGTTTAGGTTGGTAAAGGGCCTAAACCAGCTTGAACCGAGTGGAAGCGGCCGGTTCACTCGATTCGGAGTGGTTCGAGGCGGTTTAGGCCCCTTACCCTTTTTATTTCCTATTTATTTCTTCCATTTCCCCTTTTCGTCCTTTTTTTTTTCTTCTACCTTCTTTTCTTTCTTCCTTCATTTCTTTCCTTTTTCTCTTAATTTTATTTTATTTTTTTATTCTCCTTCTTCCTTTCTTTGTTTTCTTTACTTCTTCTCCTTTTATTCCTTTGTTTCTTTTCATTTCTTCTTTGCTTCCTTCCTTTCTTTTGTTGTAGCTCTGCTTGGAAAATGAGCCACTAAATATGAATCTACTGCAAGTTGGGGAATAGATTGATTTGCTCTGAAAATCAGTAAGAAATAAAGACGATTCAGATTAGAGGATAAGTAAATAGGATGCAAAGGGAAAATGAAAGTATAAGAGAGGAAGCAAGAAGATGAGAAGAAGAGAGAAGAAAGAAAGGAGACCTTTCTTTCGATATCAATTTCTGAATACAAAATCCATCCCACATATCGCAGGTCACTGATGCCCATTAATAGGGACGACCAATATCCTTTCTTTCCTGATTAGGACTCCAAAAAAAATTTCCAAAGACGGCCAGCTAAGAACAATATACGGCCGGCAATTACCTTCCTAATCGAGTCCTTGTTTTAGACCTCTCAAAGCTGGACGGTTCGAGTTTCCAAAAAGGACCCTAATTGACAGATTTAATAAAAAGAAAACTTAACTAAATAAGTAAAGTTTTTCTGAAAATAAAAGCCATGTGGGTTGCACCATTTTCCTTTTTAGCTTCTTCCTTCATCTATTTTTTCTCCTTTTCTTCTTCTTCCCTTCTATTCTTTCTTTTCTTTTTTGCTTCTTTCCTTTCTTGCTTTCCTTTTTTCCTTCTTTCCTTCTATTCTTTATTTCCTTTTCTTCTTATTTCCTTCATTTCTTTCTTTCATTTTTTTTTCTTCTTCTTTCCCTGCATACATGGTGTCGGAGGAAATTAGCTATGTCAAAAATAAACTATTTTAAACATCCATAAGCCTTAAAAGAATTCTCAGAAACAAAAAATAAAACAATAAAAAAAGGCCAAAAAATACTGTATCAGTACCAAAGCATTACCTATCCGTGTATTGAAGTTGGATATGGCTGTCCCCTGGTCAGATAACGGTGCCATCACCGAAACTGCAAACCTTCCCTAGATTTTCCTAACATTAACAATAATTTATAATTCTTCATGGCCATGAACATTAAGCCATTGTGCTGCATCTTAGTGTATTATGAACTTATTCGGTGTCATCCATATATTGTCCTCAAGGCACCATCCAAAAAGATTGGAGAAAAAGAAACATAAATACTCCTTGTCACTCTGGGCTTTTATCTAACATGCGCAAAGCATATGCTTAAATACTGGTCTATCAGTAATATCAGAGAAACTCAGTGGAGAAATGAATCTCCTGATCTATATATAGAAACAAACCGCTTATGCTATCCCAAGACAACATGTTTAATGTTTACATGAAAATAGTATGCTTATATACAAACAATGTCAAGTTCCATTGACGATGTCATGTAGTTAGGATTCTCAGAAAGTTCTATTGACGTGTTAGAGAATATTGCATGGTGGTTTAAGTTCTAAAGTATACATTGTGGCACATGGATGGTCTGCTGTCCTTGTCCATCCGTATTCTTTCATTTTTGTTTCTATGGCATGCAGGGTATATTTTAGGGTCTGTAAGTGGGTTTGATATTGGTTAAATACATGGAACACCAACGTGGAATCTGCCATATAATGGCTCCTTGTATTTGGCATAGGTCTAACGAGAGATGCTGCATATACTCTGGCTAGATTCCATTGTAGCATGCCCAGCGGTGCACGGATGCCAAAATATTTTGAAGTATACTTCCAAGGACATCCTGACAAAATTGCTGAAACTCCAACTCCTAAGCCTTCCAAGCACATGATAGAATAATTCTAGGTCTCTACATATTTCTAGCTAAATGTGCCGCTTTTTCCTTGCATCCCCTTCACATATTTTAAAGAAAACCAAGTTTATTCAACATATGGCACTGTATGTATGTTTGTGCTCATATGTTTGTCCAGTGAATGTCTTATTTTATTACACATAAAATAAAAGAATAGAAAAAGTGTCATTGACGAGCCAACTTGGTAGCCATTCAACATATATATCATATATCCATGATAGGTTTGACTAGATATCAAAAGTGTTGCATACTAAGGCACATAAAGCACACAATAACACTTGGAACCTGTGCAAGTCTCACTGCTCTAAACATACACTAATATTAACTCAAACATCTGCGGGAATCCCCAGAACTGGAACCAAAAAAGCACTATCTTCATCATAAATACGTTACCTTTGTCAAATTTGTCTCTCTGTTGGATCATCAAGTTTTAAAGGCCATTCTAAGGTTGGCAACATAAAAGCCTGCAAACAGCTTTTAAGTAGATTCAAAGGAGAATTCAGTGGTTGCGGTCATCAAATTTGAATTGACCTTAATCAGATAAATAAAAGGTGCTCAATAATGGTTTTCAAGTTCTCTCAGACATGATCCCCAAGGATTTGCTGCTAGCTGTTTATTTTCATTCTTACTTCATTTTTTATCAATCTACAGGTCAATTACTACCGCATCCCCACCCACTCCTCTCTTATGAACTCTGGTTATATATCCTTTTGCTCCAAAGAGAAACCCTTTGCCCTGTTAACACTTTTCCTCTATCTTATTTCGATTCAATTAAATAAGAATCACTAAATGCATTCCTAGTCACTCTTTCCACTTCCCTCACTGGAGCTCTGCAACCAAATTTTCCATATGAAAATCTAGAACTACCTCCAATCTAAATATATTGGACAAAATTGTTCATTTTCTTCTTCTCTTTTCCTCCCTTTTTTTTCAAGGATAAAGTGAAGCTTAGAAATTCAGAATTAATCTTTAATTAATCACTGGATTATTCCAAACCTGTGACGAAGTAGGAGCGCTGGAAGTCTTCTTTGATGGCCTCCACCACTTGAGCACGAGTCATCGACCCTAATCCATCCACATCTCCGGCGAGCTCTTCCACCGGGGCTGGCGGGGGAGCAGGCCGGAACAAAGAGGCGGCGATCCCTAGGAGCTCCGAGCCGTACCACGCCAGCCTGAGCACCGCGTTCTCCGACTGGGTGCCCCCGTCGCTCGCAGGCGAGCTGGGCTTCCTGCCGTAACGCCGGAAATCGCTAGATTTGCGGAGAGGCGGCCACCGGGAGGCGTGCTGGTGGCGGTAATTGAGGCGGGGAATTGGGGAGAGGCAGAGAGACGATGCCATTGCGGAGATCCCGGGGATGAGGATGTCTCTCGGGAGACCGACGGTGAGGGTTAAGCGGACGAATCGCCGGAATTTGTGATCGAGATGGAGGAAGAGAAAGAGCAAAGAACGGTGGTCTCCTGTGACTGTGGCCGTGCGAGAAGCTCAAGTCGAGGAGGATTGGAACCGAGCTCTCGGGCACTCGACAGCCAACGGTTCAGGGAACGTCCAAACCGACGAAATTGCTCTTTTTAGATTTTATCCGTAAGTTTTTACCAGAAATTACCTTCCTTTTTTTTTTTTCCCCCTAATTACCCATACAATCTTGATTAATAGTTATATAAATTTTTTCTCAATTTTAATGAAATAAAAAAGTTTTAGAAAATAGTTAGAGACATGTAAGAAAATAAACTTATTAACAAATTATGATAGAAAATAAAAAAAATTATAAACTAATTATAAGTATATAGACAAAATTTATAATAAATTATTTTCTTTTTCATTATTCTCTAATCAACATTATATGAAAATAAATAAAAATTTAAAATTTAAAATGGTGTTGTAATCAAATAGATAAAATATCATTAAAAAAATAATGTGAGCAACAAATTAAAAATTAAAAATATCAGCGGTAAAAGATTAGAACTATTTTCTTACAATATTTATGAAAGTAGATAAATATAAAAATATATGAAATTTATAAATAAAAATATTATTAGAATATATTTAATTGTATGATTTAAAATTTTATATTATTCTTCTTTAAACATATTATTACATGCTCCAGGGTAATGATCTATTCAAATTAAGAAGTTTGATTACCTTTTTAAATTTATCATGTTGATAATTTTTATTTTATTTTTATCAAAAATCTCATCTTGACTTCACCATAATTTAAAAGATTAGGAAAGTTTGAGGGAGAGCATATCTATCATGTAGCTTTATCGATATTTAAAATTAGAAGAAGAAAGAAAAACAATGGCCACTTTAACTTATTGTATGGTCATAGGGAATTTTTTTATTACTATATTTGTCAAACATTCAAACTAATTATACTGGTCTTAACAAGTAGTGGGCTAAAAAAAGAATTCATACTTGTTTGTATTCTAGCAGTGACGTGGAGCAAGCGCATCTATATAATTATGATATTCAAATGTCTATACATTTAATTTGACTCATATATCCTATAAGTCTAACTTGATAGGCCACTATACCATCTCATAATTAATATAAATTGATTGAGCAAAATTAAAAATTTTATCCATATACACCACTTTCAATTTGCTTGACATAACATTAGCAACCAAAAAATTGAACCAGCAAACAAAGAATAAGGTTCAAACTTTGCCTATTCATAATTGCATGATTCATCATGCTATTATCCTCCAAAAAATTTTCTTGCCTCCAATAATTACATTAAGTTTTTTTATAGATATATTTTTATAAATATCTAAAATTATTTAAATATTATGATAACTTGCTATTTACATATATTATTTTTATTTTTTAGAAATATCTAAAATTATGTACCGTCTCAAATTAATAAATTTGAGAAGATATTTATGTAATCTCTTCCGATATTCAAAGGGGCGAAATCCGGTACAGCCCTTGTATGCGACCTTTTATCTCCCTCCCTCGGTCTCTTATTCCCCGACCATGGCTTCCTCTTCCATTTTCTTGGCCTCACCAATTATTTCTAGACCCACCCAAAGACGATCCCTTTCTCTCCCCTCCACCACCTCCGTTCCCAGTTCCATCTCGGCCTTTCCCCGATCCCTCTGCCGGCCGCCGCCGATCTCCCGGACGCTGACCGCCATCGCTGCCGTCCAGGTAGAGCCCCAGGACTCTGTGAAACCCGCGCCCCAATCCTCCTCTCCTCCTCCAGCTCTCCCTTTCCGGATAGGACACGGGTTCGATCTCCACCGGCTCGAGCCAGGCCTCCCTTTGATCATCGGAGGCATCAACATCCCCCACGACCGGGGCTGCGAGGCCCACTCCGATGGTAATTAGCATAAATGTTGGCTTTCACTTGTGATAGAGTTCTTTAGGGTTTTTAGATTCCTCTTGTTTATGGTGATCCATTACAGGGGATGTGTTGCTTCACTGTGTGGTGGACGCGATTTTGGGGGCGTTGGGGCTTCCCGATATCGGCCAGATTTTTCCAGACTCGGACCCAAAGTGGAAGGGTGCGGCTTCTTCCGTCTTCGTGAGAGAAGCTGTGAGTTGGATTCTTTTGCTGTTTCCATTCCTTCAATTAGTTTAGCCATGGACTCTATTGCTAGATCCTGTTCCCTGTTTTACCCAAAGAAATTTGCGACCTGACTAACATGATCCTGTTATGTCTTTCGCTTTGGATTATGAGCTGTTCTACATGTCGAAGGCATGACTCGTTATGTTCCAGTATCAAGTGTCAAGCTGTCGCAGGATGCCCAATGCTTCAACTTCCATAGAACTTCATATAGAAAAACTTACATAGAAACCGTATGCATGTTGAAGGGAAAGGGAAAGGCTAAGTAAATTCCTCAGGGTCCGTTTGGTTGGGGTACGTCCGATCACGGGATAATCTGATAATTTTTTAAATCATTTATCTAAAAAAAATGATTATAGAGGAAAATAAGTTTTACCATATTTGGTTAGTGAAAAAATTACTCCGAAAAATAATATTGGAACAAGATTACCATGTTTGATTAGAGATAAATCTATGGCCAAATTAAAAATATACCATAGCATTATCGTCTACAATTAGTTTTTATATAATGACTATAATCCCGTAGATCTATGCATAATGTCATCTTCATTTTAATTTTTTTGCGAAAGCTTTTTATTAAATAAATTTGGAAAGATATCAAAATAAATTCAATGATGACATATATAGCTTTATTGAAGGTATTTTTATCAAATATGGATTATTATCATTCACAAATTTATCAAATACCAATCCCTCCATGTATTTATTTGACCTTATCTCTCTGGAAAATAAATATGAGATCCATCATTTTTTTTACCATCTTTTTCTTCCACTTTTCATATCAAATATGATAATCTGATGTGAGAATTATTTTTTCACCCTGAACCAAATGGACCCTCGGTGGGTCCTTTGACTGGATTATTAAGAGGTGCAGGTGTTTTGGAATATGGGGTTTCGGAAACTGCTAGGCTCAAATAATGTAGCAGGGCTTCTACCGTACTCTTGTGCCGTCTTTTATCTAGAAAGAGAAAGAGTTGAATGAGTCATTCTCTCTTGTCCTTTGATGTTTTAGTCTGTTTGTAATTATAATCTGGCTGATCATGCTTTAATTTCTCATATGCTTAAGTTTGCAGCATTTTCTGCCATCACAAAAAGGGTGCATACATGTTCTGATGTAACCACCTTCGTTTCCACCATCAATACTTGATCTATTCGATCCATTGCCTTCATCTAAAATGGAAGAGCATACATTGCTTCTGAAGAATAAATAACGTAATTATTGAATCATCTTATCTGCATTGTTTCTTCTTAAGTGAAACAATTCTCGCTGAATACTGCTCCACGACAGGTAAGGCTTATGCATGAGGCAGGCTACGAGCTTGGAAATTTAGATGCCACTTTAATTCTACAAAAGCCAAAGCTGAGCCCACACAAGGAGAACATCCGGGCCAACTTATGTGATCTGCTTGGAGCCAACCCATCAGTTGTAAACCTCAAAGCAAAGACACATGAGAAGGTCGATAGTCTCGGGGAAAATAGAAGTATAGCAGCACATACTGTGGTTCTTCTGATGAGGAAGTGATGCCGTCGCATAACAAGGGAAGATACTGCATGTATTCATCAGTCCTCTATACTGGGCATCAGATGCTGCAGCCGTTTCACCTTGTTTCCAATCATCTGAGGCCTGGTGCTACAGGCTTACTTAAAGTTATCAGCTATACAGATTTCATAGCTTCTTGTTAAACTGTCCTTGACAGCAAGTAAGATTTTTTGTGAAATTACCAAATTGAACTTATCTTTTCCTCCAGTAAGTAATTTCTCAATGGATCTCAGTTTGCTTGCTTGTGTTTTTGTTGAAAGTAGAACTCCAATATTCTTTCATTCTATCTGCACTGAGACTATTAGCTCCTCCAAATATCAGACTTGGGGATGCCTATAGAAACAACTGCTGATCGAATAAATGAGAAAGGCACTTCAGAACTTATGTGAATGTTGGATAACCAGTTGGGTGGCTACAAATAATCATGTATCAGCTTCACGGAGCAACTTTTCTGGCTGCCAATGAAGTGGTAAACCTCAATCTTTAGCAGAGATCTTGCTCGGAACATCGGCTATGATGCAATAGCCGGTTTGGCAGGATACGTACTCCGGAGGGTACTTCAGGCTGTTTATATGAAAATCCTTTGGAACCGTAGCTCAAATATTATTGTGGACTTAAATTCTGGAAAACTAATCTTACTACCGCCATAAATATAACATACTGGAAAGATTCTATAATAGCCTTTTAACATTTTTGTAACTGAATATTGCTGCCTTTTTCTCCCAATCCCATTCTGGGTTTGAAGAACTGCTGAAACTTTACAGGGGCGACACCATACGTATGTCTAAACTTATAGCAGATAAAGTGCCAGAATATCAATTTGCTTGAGCTTGAACGCATCCTGGATGGCTTAAAGGTGATCTCAAGTTATCTAAAATTATAAGAGAGGAATAAATTTTTCATCGAAAGTGATTCCAAAGCCTAAATTCGATGATTCTTGAAACTGGCTTTCCATTGCAAGATTGAAGCTGGGGTCTCTCCCTTTGCTGATACCTCTGAGAGATGAGTTCAAACTACTAGTTCTTACACATTGCCATTACGTACAAAATTATGCATGGACATCTAACCAAGATAACGTGCATTTTGTGCTTAAAGATTGGGCGTTGCTTGCAAAATGTGTTTTCTATGACCACAAGCTGTGGTAGGTATCTTTAACAACTTTTACTGCCTTTCTTTTTCAAGTGATCCGTTCTAGGATACGTCTGTAGGTTCTCACCGCTGCTCCATATGCGTGGAGATGGGTCCGATGGACAATTTGACAACCTTTCCTCCGAACGTTTCAACCGTGATAGAAGTTTCCTACCAAGAAAAAAAAAAAAAAAAGGAATGATTTAGAAATGGGTTTCAATCTGAAGTTTTTTGTACAGCCACCGAGATATTGCTACACCTAATGGAAATGATTGATAGCGAAGGATGACTTGATGCATAAAAATTATGGAATCAACTGAACAACTAAGATAGAGAACATCACCTAAAATAAATGGATAAGCAAGTGAAAAAATGGTAGTGTCTCCATAGTTTACATCCGTGTGTATTCAGGCATTGACCACATGAATGCAATAGTTCATTCTAAAGGATATCACTTCCAGGACAAAGAAATTGATTTGCAACTTAAAATTTGCATCAGAAAAGAAAATTATCTCATTTCTTTTTAAATTTTTTTTTTTTGCAATCACCTTGATTTAAAGTAAAAATAAATAAATAAATAAGAAACTAATAGAAGGAAGTTTTAATATACCTTTCTTTTTTTAAAGATCCAGTGCTTGACTATGACTTGCTAGGATCAGGGAGTAGAGAGAAGATGCCAAAACTAAATATTGCTCAAATTGTTATACAAGCAGAATTGGTGGTTGAGATTGCTTGCACCGAAGGATAAAAAAAACTGAAGTGAATATTGATTTGGACACTGCTAAGAGAATTAGTCACCGAGTTTGTTGGAGTAGTTGATAGTTTGGAGGAAGGGTCACTGTCATGGATTAAAAAGAGGAAGGAGAAACAGAGAAATTGGTTCTACTGCAAAATAATCCTGTACTCATTTAAAAGCAACCTTACAAGTGAAAATTATATTTTATCAAACATAAGAAATTACAGTTAATTTTTTGGTAAAGAGGTGGAGAATTGAGTATAATTTTGAAACCTCAAGTGAATGATCCCTTTTCAAAAATATAGAGCCTCCAGAAACTAGTTCTTGGAGAGATCAGTAATCAAATTAGAGTACAATAATAGGAGTGAGATGTGAGTTGGAAGACAGCATTATTGTTACAGCATATGGATCTGCATGTTTACACCTCTTGCTATGCTAATGCAAGACGTGTATCCCTCTACTAACTCTTGGCCAAGTAATTAATTTTATCTTTTTCAAAAATACAGGGAGAAAGAAATGTCTTGAGTGGCCTTGATGCTTGGGGCTACCATCCTCTAAATTCTGCTGCTACCTAGATTGCAACTGTGTTACTTGTAATTTTTTTGGATCTAAAAATCCAAAGAGAAGCAAAATGATCTATTACTTAGGTTTTGAATGGCATCATATATGTTTCTAGTAATAATTATTTTCAGTGCATTATCCTTTGTATCTCATTCATAACGAAAAGTATATATTATGGAAATATGGGATACTAAAAAAGTACCATAGAATACCGTATCTCGTTGGATTTCGTACATCATAAAATTGATGACCACATGTCCATTAAAAAAATATATATATATATATAAATCCTAAAAATATTTGAAAAGCCATACATTTTATGATGAACGACAACATGCACGATAGTCTATGGTACTTTTTAAATACCGTAGAGGATCCCACCGCAATGTAAGGACTGCAATCCAAAATTAAATAGTAAACACAAGAAGTACTAGATATCAATACGAAAGATTTATCCAAAGACCTTTCAACATCTCATAATTTTAAAATATAAATTTTGATCGAAATATAAATCAAACACAAATACAATGCTAAAACTAGATTAGTTAAGATGAAGAAGAACCGCTGCTCTAACTAGATGTCAAAAACTTACATCTACTTCAGTCTTGAAGGTCATCCATCCACCATTTCCACCGAACTAGCTATGGTAATTCTTATATGTATAAGATAATAAATACATGCCACACATCTAATATCTTAGACTACATGTCTCAAACTCCTGTTGCTATGTTGGCCAAATCTATCCTGCTTTCAACGCATGCAACTAATTTGCACCACTAATCAACAACCAACTCGGGATTGGTTTGACAGCACCCAAATGGTAACTTACCTAAGCTGGATCCCACCTCCACGGCACATCAAACTGGGTAATAGATATCCATTAGAGATGTCTAAAACCATATGCTTTTTGTCTTTATCATATCGATCTCCGTATATGCTGGGATGTTATTTGATCTATAATATCCAGAAATGCAACTTGTCAAAAATAATAATTCGACTGCGTGCATGGCTACTTGTTAATTCTTTGTGATAAATTTATAAAATTGCCAATTGACAGCCAATCCCCCACCTGCATTTAAAACAGGGGAGAGAGAAAAGGAAGGAAAAAAAAAAAAAGAACGAGAGTTTCCGTTATTAAGACCCCACTCCGATCCTTCTCTTCTCCTCAACCGGCGATGCATCCTCACGTAGCAACGAAGGAAATAAAGAATTAACAGAGCCCGCCCCTGTTTCCCTCCCCCAAATCCAACAATCTCTCTCTTTTTCTGCCATTATATTTCTTTCGAAGGAGGTTCTCTCTAATTCTTGTTACGTTTAATTTACTGAACGAGCGAAGGAATTGAAGAATGTCGTTCTGGGATCCCAATTTTCTAAACAGCGAGCTGTCGAAGCCGACGTCAATTTTCGGGCTGAAGCTGTGGGTGGTGATCGTCATCTGCGTCGGCGTCGCCATCGTCCTCGTCCTCTTCCTCCTCTCCCTCTGCCACGCCTCCCACCGCCGCCGCCGCCCCGCCGCCGCCGCAACCGCAACCGCAACCGCCGGGAAACCCCACAAGCTCCACCTCCATGACCCCACCCCACCCGTCTCCAAGGACATCCCCGAGATTGTCCACCACCGCGAACGCGCACCCTCCGCCGCCGCCGAAGTGCGGATCGACATCGGCGGCAAGGCGGCGCGTGGAGTGGTGCTGGCCGAGCAACACCGTCCGGTGGCGCCGGTGCTGGCTTCGCCGTCGGCTTCGACGACGGGGACGGTGAGCGGGGAGAGCCGGGGGACGGTGGAGGGGACGACGCCGTCGATGGGGGAAGAACGGCCGCCGGAGGTGTCGCATCTGGGGTGGGGCCACTGGTATACGCTGCGGGAGATGGAGGACGCCACAGGGGGGTTCGCGGAGGCGACTGTCATTGGAAAGGGCGAGTACGGGATCGTGTACCGCGGGGTCCTGGCCGATAACACCATGGTCGCCATAAAGAACTTGCTCAATAATAGGTTCGTGCCTGCCCTTATTCCAATCCTAAATCCATCAGTGAATCGCGCTATGTTTGCTTTTTGCTGATGAACTGATGTGTTTAGTTGTTTGTTGTTTATGTGGATAAAACATCAGTAGTTTGTTGTTTTCTATATCACATTTTGGTTGGTGATGAATTTTAAGTTAAATTTGCAAATCTGTTGCCATTTCGTTTGTAGATTTGTGTCTATTATGTGTTCTGTCACCTTGCTTGTTTTGTATGTTTATCTAAAAAATCAGTAACGGTAACCTTTTGTTTTCTAGATTGGTTGTAGATTTTTAGATAAAAGATTGGAAATTTACCGTATTTTCACCTGCAGGTTTTTAGTGTTTCTTTAATTGTCTATTGTGTTGTTTTTGTTGTTGTTGTTTTAAGCTTTAGACTTTTTTTTTTTAGGGATTCAGCATGCCATGGGTTTGTTCATTGTGATTTCTTTAGTTATAAAAACAAGGACCATGGATTTTCTTTCTTAAATCAGGGGACAAGCAGAAAAGGAGTTCAGAATGGTGGTTGAGACGATTGGACGTATTAGGCACAAGAATCTGGTCAGCTTGCTGGGTTACTGTGTTGAGGGTGCTTACAGGTATTCTGCTTACTCGAAAAGAATTAATGTGCTGATTTCCTTTGTTAAAATTATTTTAAAATATTGAAGCAGGCCTGTGCCATGCTTAAGATGGAATGGCCGTGGATTAAAAGTTTTAGATAGTGACCTATGCCTTCTTTTTGGCCAGGATGCTTGTCTATGAGTATGTAGACAATGGTAATCTGGATCAGTGGCTTCATGGGGATGTTGGAGAAGTGAGTCCACTGACATGGGATATCAGGATGAAGTTAATACTGGGAACAGCCAAAGGGTACGGTATTCCTTCCATGACATTTGTTTCATTTTCTCTTGGACTAGGGATTAAATTACAAAAATATTTTTGCTTTAAGAATTTTAGAAACTAACAGAGAAAGCTTCCTGCCAATACTCTGAGAAGTAATCTAAATGGAGGAGAGGGTTAGGCTTATAGCTATGAGCATTTTACAAAAACTATCACAAAGGCACTCTAATTTATTAGCTTATCACATATACTTCATAAAACAATAATATCTTGTTCTCATTTCCATGTTCAATAGACAACCAAATAAAGTATAATGCATTCACTATGTATTAGTGTTGAAAGGTGAAGTTGTAAGGCATGGCATGGCTACTTGTAGTCATAATGAGATGAGGCATAAGCTTCAAGGACCAAGCTTGTATACCACATGGGGTTTGCAAATGAGGGGAAAGGATGTGGTTCATGCTGCACACAGATGTGTACAAAAAAAGGATGCCATCGTTATTCTAAATGCTAGTTTATTTTGTCTTTTAATTAGTAGCTAATTAAACCGATACAATTATTCACTTTATGATGCTCCCTTTTGTGAGCAATCTTTTCTTTGTCACAATCATATATTTTTCCCCTTAATATGAATGGAATTGTATGGCTGAACCATCAATCTTAAGATATTGATAACATGGCTTACAGGTTGGCCTATCTTCATGAGGGGCTTGAACCAAAGGTTGTCCACCGTGATGTTAAATCTAGCAACATACTACTTGACCGGCAGTGGAATCCTAAGGTTTCGGACTTTGGGCTTGCCAAGCTCTTAGGTTCTGAGAGAAGTTATGTAACAACTCGTGTCATGGGGACCTTTGGGTTAGTTTGAATTCCTAATCAATATGTTTACATTTTCCTTGTATTAATAAGAGATCTATGGGACCTAATTCTCAGTTCTCACTGGTTATTGCAGCTATGTGGCACCTGAATATGTTAGCACTGGGATGCTGAATGACAGAAGTGATGTTTACAGCTTTGGGGTACTTATCATGGAGATCATATCTGGGAGAACCCCTGTGGATTACACAAGACCACCTGGGGAGGTTGCTTTCTTCCTTCGGACTCATCCGTCCAAGTTATCATCTGTTTAATTACTTTAAGAAAAGAGTTTCTTTCTAAGTGATGAAACCAACGAGCTAAATTTAAACATTTTATATTGTTTTTCTTAGGTGAATTTGGTTGAATGGTTGAAAAATACGGTTGGAGACAGGAAAGCTGAGCAGGTTGTCGATCCTAAGATGCTTGAGAAACCATATCCCAAAGCACTCAAACGGGCACTTCTGGTGGCCTTGCGGTGTGTTGATCCCGATGCACGAAAACGACCTAAAATGGGACATGTGATCCACATGCTTGAAATGGATGAATTTCTATTTCGTGATGTATGCCAATCTATCCTCATGGATCTGACCCAACTCATATTCCAACTTGAGTGCTTGCAATAGAATACTCAAAAATCACTGCTTCTGCTACCAGTTAAATTCTGTCACTTCTTGACCTCATTAGTTTTCTGCACCCCTGTCACAGGATCGCAAAGTTGGGCGAGAAGCTTCTGCTCAGTCATTGGACAGCTACAACCAGAGAGAGGAGGGAAGCTTCAGCAGGCGTGACCATCGGTCAAGGTGGTGATGACAGGATCAAGTAGGTGCCTGACAATTTTCAGTTGTAACCTTGAAATGAAAATGGAACTGTTTCATTCTTAACCATTTAATGTCACATTCTCATCTTGCATTCAGCTTCATGCTGGAAAAATGATTTCTTTTTGAGGTGTACTGTCTCATAGGAAACATCCATTTATGATAAAATATTTAATGACAATTCCAACTTGCAGCATCTTGCTTTGCTTTTTCATCTTCTGTCTACAAGTAGATGTTATCTGAATTGAATTTTCTTCTTTCATGAGCTCCTCTTTATGTGGCATCTTCACCTGTGGGATCTAATGTGTGTTTTATACTTTTGCCTCTCTTGTTTGCAACTGGTCCTTTTATGCACTTATCTCAGGAATCATTTACGGCAGTAATATAGAATAGAGATAAACAGTTAAACAACTCCTTGCTTTGCCTTTGCAGCTCATGTCATCTAGTAAATGCTATTTGATCTTTTTAAAAAGTATAACAAGCTTCTTCATGTGGTTTTATTGCCATTGGATTTTGTGAAGGCTTCTTGGATTATGCCTCATTCCCTGAAGTCAATTGGTCCTTTCATGTCTGATACCTTCATAGATCGATAGCTGCATGTGTGCTCACATGTTGTGTCTCCCTGGACTATCTACATTCAAAATCCATTTATGTTTGTTGGTTTGGATTGTATCCATTCATGGTTGCTTCCCTGGCCTTTAATAACAAAAAGATAACTGCACTCTCTGCATTAGTCCTCTCGAGTAATATTGGTAGATCTATGTATCAAACATCAGCCCCTTCACCTTTATTGCATCAAAGACAATGAACAATTGAGTCAGCGCAATCATGTGATGCTCCTCGGGTACAAGTGGTAGTTGCTCACAAACTTTTATAATGAGGCCGGGCTTGAATTGTGGGGCAGGGACATTTTAAAGGTTTGGGGATGAATTAAGATCGAACGGGTGAAGTTCTAATTGCAGGCAGTCTCACATGGTCGTCTGGCAGTAGAAGGTGAGAGATGCCAGGCTGGGAAATATAAGATCGGGGTGCTGCAGATCTAATTCGGTTGGGGGGGAATTCTAGGCTTGCTTGGAAACGAGAACACTGACCAACTGAAGTAACAGGGCTAAAAAGCCGAAAACAAGAGCACTACAGTGTGGACTCGTGTTTATGAGGTTTGTTCATCGGCCATCAGGACGCTGCCAAAAGGAGAGTGGTATGAATAGTTCTATTGGGAACCTTTTGATTCCACTTTTCGTGCAAAAATGGAGACATCTCCGTCCTGCGATCCCAGAGCTTAAACTTTCAAAATCTTCGTGATTAGATGATCTTCATGAGATATTTCCAATCTAGTTCAAGGCAAGCTGAAAAACGCCCAGCTCATTCAATCTCAGTTCGACAAGGCTCGGTTTTCCTAGAAATGCAAATCTAGCAGCATTTCTAGGACGCGAGAGAAGTCCACCTGAGGTCGAAAGCCACAGGACGTGCTGGTCCCTGGTGGCCTTTGCGTACTTACGGGAACATCGCGTGTTCTGAGGGTGATTGGACCTCGCACATGAACGTGATCTACGGGTGGCCTTTTTTCGTTGTGCATGATCACGGACAATTTGCGGGATTGTTTTTAATAACATTTTTTTTATTATTTATTTTTTAATAATATTATATGATGAAATATTGCCCAAGTTCTTTCTATTCTGCAAGCACAGACTTCCCTTTTCCTCTCCTTTCTATGCCTCCATCAAGATCACGTAAAAATTGGACCAAAGAAGAGTATACAGTTAGAAAAAGAAAAAGAGGGGTGATGAGCGATAAAGAGAAAAAGGTTGGCTTTATAGATTGGCTGCATGAGTTGAAGCACGCGGAGCATATACGTTGCGAATGCGTCAAAGCTGGCTACCCTACCACACGCAACGAGCACCGGGTGTTGGAACCTGAGAAAAATAAGCAAGCAAGTAGCGTTACAATCTCTCCGCATAAGACTACGGCTGACAAAGCTATAAATGGCCAAAGAAGGATATGAGACGCATAAGACAGTTTGTGGTGAAGAAATAAGCACACCATCAAAATTAGAGGCATTCTTGGAGGGGTTAAAAAAATTCACATGACAGCACCGTGACAGGAAAACGCTGCCAAGTTTTTTTCCATTTGGCAAGCCATCAGCTATCATCCACAGCGTGGTCAATCGTTCAACGCTTGTGTAAGTATAGCATGGTAAAAATTCTTTAATTTCATCGGTGTATATTGTCAAATTCTCGTCGCATCACTTTACAGGGTTTGTCCCGGCTCTGTTCGGATGTGAACATCCAGGTCATTTCAAAACCATGTAACCCTTGGCAATAATGCTTCTACAACCATGGAAGCATACAAGGCTTAGAAAGGGCTTGATTTCCCGCATATTCCTCCAACGTGCTCGACCAACATGGCCCGTCAGGCATCTAACTTCAATCTTAATTAGCTGGTGGGCGGAGTAAAGCCACTTCGATTAAAAAAAAGAAAAAAAAAAAGTTTTCAAATCCCATAAAATTGGTAAATCATTGTTGACTTTTATTTTGAATACGATATTAGCAGACAATGGACAATGTACGGTAAATATAATGCACTGTTCTACATTTAAGTCACATATATATATATATATATATATATATATATATATCAGCAATTCACCAACCTGGTAGCAGTAAAACACCTAATGCACTCTTCTAGATGACAAATAAATATGCAAAGCAGTTAATAATATGTCAAAACAATTGAATCTGCTAGCTAGTTTGATTTAAGAATATAGATTTGCTCACCTATATGTAGGCAGCTACTTGTATTTTCTGATAAGAGTATGCAGGTACGTATATTGGAACAAAATTTGCAATTACATATACAGAATCCCGGTTTGGAAGTATGGCACGTCATAATATAATGAAATTCAGGTTAAGTTACTCATAAAAGAAAATCACGATCCAGATTCCAGATAGAGGCTTTTATACGCCCATTTCCTCTGAATCAACATCTATTGAGTATGGTTTATGCCTGAACTCCAGCATATAAATACCCGCTCCTTCCACGAAACACTCAGGATTGAACACCCGCAAAGATGAACAACTATTGTTCAGCAATGAGATCACAGGTACCTACATCAGGTCAGTCCTCCTTCTTGCTGCCAGGTTCTTCAAGAGCCGCAAGTCTTTCAACTAGTGGAGGATGAGAGTAGTGGTAAGCTGAATACCATGGATCTGTGTTCATAGCAGACAGGTTCTCTTCCTGAAAGAAGCAATAAAGATATCAATTACTGCAAAAACACAAGGCATATATAGATGTGTATATCGAGTCACCGGACGAACCAACATCAAGTGATTATGGTGATAACCCCAGTTCCAGTCAATGTTCGCTATACTGGTACCTTACCAGTATGGCATAGCCTCTGCACCGACACAAGGTAGCGAGACCATTGTCTCATGCCCCAGTTACAGTACTGCCTAAAACCAAGCGGCACAGGCTAGTATGACATGAAACCAGCTAGAACCAGTTGGTTCCACCTAATACAGGTTGGTGTGGCTGCCATGCCTATCGAAGCTCGTACTCTACTGATACCTTCATGGTACAGTGCAGTACATCATACAGGGAGTACAGGTCAGTACCGCAAACCATGGCTACCTTTGATTATTCAGTGTAGCGCCAAGATTCTGAGACAGTAACTTCTCACCACAATATTTTCAGAAATGATACTCTTCAGGTCACAAGCAAATTATGAATCAGTTATTGGGCCTCGTATCATGGCCTATGGGATCCGGGATTTCTCCAATTGGGTGATGATTTACTCAATATTTGATTCCTAACATCAGCTAAATATACCATCTAGACAATTCAACAGGCTTTGCACAATGCTCCCGCTATTCACCCTCCCCCCCACCCAAACAACAAAAAACAGAAAAAATAAAATAAAATAAAATAAAAAATGCCACGTTCCTAGAAAAAAATGATTTTTCTTAAAGAACCTGATAGGTGGAAGCCTGACCAAAAAATCAGTGACTGAGGAATCCAAACCAGGTCCCTTATATTAACACGACTTTACAAAATGAATTGGCACACATTCACATATGAATCTTCTTTCAACTAATAATAATGCCAATGCTCCTGAATATCAAGACTCAATAAGCTAGCATTGAAGTTTACAAGGGCAACAAACACTATTCCAATTTGGGCTGGAAGTGGGCTCAGGCCGGGCCAGCTTCGGGCTCGGCCCGAAGCCATTTAGGCCGGGCTTGGGCTAAGAAATAGAGCCTATTTTTCTTTCGAGCTAGGCTTGGGCAGATCTTTAGCCCGGCCCAGGCCCGAGCCCGAAATTGAGCCAGAAACTTTCAGCCCGAACCCGAACCCAAAATTCAGCCCGAATTTAGCCCAACCCTTTTTTTTTTTAAATTTAAGACTTAAAACTCTTAAGTTAAAGCCTTAAATTGATTCAACCAACAAATGCAATGCTCCAAGCTTCCACAAAGCCAACAAATGTGGAGCGGGATATAGAGAATTGAACGGTTTGGATATGTAATTGCTATAGATTATCATAGCAAATAATGAATAGATTTTTTTTTTCTTTTTGGTAAGTGAAAGAAATCGGGCCAGCCCAATATTTGGCCCAATTAATGAATTTGGGCCAGCCTGATTAGGTTTGGGCTGGGCTCGGGCTCAAAAAATTTTCGAGCCTAAGCCCGGCCCAAAGCCCGAATAATAATTTCGGGCTGAGCTCGGGCATGGGTGAGGCTCGGCCCGTTTCCAGCCCTAATTCCAATCATCAGGATCATCTTTTACCATACCAAGCACAAGTTCTAAAATTGAGATGACTGCATGGAGTGAAACTCTAAATGGAGAAGAGTCCTTTGAAGGATTGGGCAAACCTCAATTACTTGTCAATTGGAAGACAACTACCTTAAGAATTGGAACCAAATTTCAGGACCATGTAATGTTAGGCAATAAAGGGGCCTACAGCCTAAGATGCAATCCACAGGACAACTCAGGAGGTTCAGAGACCTGTATTATTAAATTGCAATCTAAACTCATGACCAAGGAGAAACCATGTGAAATTCATTTAGGCATAAAAATACAGTAGTCAAGTTGCTCAAGCAAAAAAATGTGATAGATCTAACACCCACTGTCACCAAGCAACAAACAAATCATAGGCCACTCAATATTCTTCCAATCAACGACATTAATATCTCAAACTTTTGTATCATTTATTGGTTTATGGAGACATGTTCTAGCTTAAGGCATGCAAATTGAATTTATTGGATGAATAGTTAATAACAACTAAAAACACTTAGGGCCTGTTTGGCCAAGCTGTGAAAATCAGCTTATTTTGAAATCACTTTTTTCAAACGGAGTTTCAGAAAAAATGCTATGAGAGAAAAACAGTTTGTGTTTGGCAAAATCATTTAATAAGTGCTTTTATCAGTATCTAAGAAGTAGTTTGTGTTTGGCAAATCTTTCAAAAAAAATATACTTTTGACTATCAAATTACGAAAAAAAGGCATATATAGATTTACTTTATAATTAATATTATTTAAATAAATAAATAATTTTAAATATTCATTATAATTAATTTTAATTTAATTTTTTTACTTTTTATTTAATTAAAATAAAAAAATAAAAAAATAAAAAAAATATTAAAATTTTAATCAATATAAATATAATTTAATCAAAGATAATACATATTGAATATTTTACATCATTTTAATACGATAATATACATGTATCAAAATACATCAAATACATCATTCGCTAAATAATGAAAGGATTAGGTGAAAATAAATAGAGATAGTTATGGTAAACAATGATTTTCAGTAAAAATATTTTTGTTTTTAAAAAAAATTAATTTTCTGCTTTTGCTTTTGCTTCTAAGGAGAAGTTCCAATTTTCTGCTTCCTCTCCACAGTAGAAAAACTTCTTCTGCTACCACTCAAAAGCATATTATTTTTTAAAATAAGCTTGGCCAAACACCCTATTTTTTTCAAAATAAATATTTTTTTGAAAAAAAAAAAGAAGCTTTTTTTCCTTCCCAAAAGCTTGGTCAAATAGGCCCTTAGAATGTTTTATAAAATATATTCTAAAACTTGTATTTATATAAAATGACAGAAATAATAACTTCATCACTATTGTTGTCTCAAGTGGTAGAGATTGCTAAGCTTTTTTTGGTTGTCCAATTGTTGAAGAAAAAAGACTTGCAGAATACTTAAGCTTTTCTTATTCTTTTTTAAGTAGAAGCTGGTATACATCTTTGGGGTTCAATCTGAGATATTTTACACCCTCATCAGCAAATGTATCCCTTTCTAGAAAAGTGACAAACAAATGCACACAAGCACATACATGCACCACCCAAAACACAGGAACAAAAACACACATTAACATGCATATGTATGTGTACATATGTACATACGCACATCCATGTTAAAATGGAGGCGTTCCATTGCAACAGTGCAAGACAATTTAAAAGGTAAGTTATAAACCAGAACTCTATTAGAACACAAACCCATATCAATGATCCTAATTATTAATAAAAGAGAATAATTTCAAATGGACCAAGCATAGGGAGATTATCAAAAATTCTTAAACCAAAAAAGCTTTGTCTTTCCCCCATGTAAGACAAGTCCCTACAATGAATAACATCAATAAAACACTAAGATTGAGAAATGATAATATACAAGAGGACCAGGTCCTAGATCATTAAGAAGTAATTAATTTTTAGCTAAAGTGGCCAATATGAAAAGAGAATTTAAAGAAAAAAACCTGCAGTTTCACAAGGCCTGATCGAAGTGCTGCAGCATAACCAAGTTTCTTTGCAAAAGCATCAGCCTGGAAAACATATTAGTTACATGAGTTGGTACAAATATGCTAACCAAATGAGCAAGTTACTTAGGACTATAAGCCAGCTTGAGAACTAAATCCAGCAGCTTCATTGAATTAAGAAATGATGCATAAGAAAGACCCAAAAGAATACCTGAAATTCAAAAGCCCTGCTGACAAGATTGAGACCAAAGCTGACAAGGTGCTGAAGGGGTATAACAGTATGCTGCAAATAAAAACTACAGCATTAGAGTAGCATTGAACAAAGCCAAATAACATGTCCTTCAAACCAGCAAGATGTGAATTGGCTTGAATCAACTTGACAGCATTTCTATCTAAACACGTGAGAAGTCAACAAAAGACAGAGAAAGTCATGAGGCTTGCATACAGAGAATATCGAATTCTTTCTAGAGTATGCAAAGAGCCCCTTAGCACCCACCGCCAATTAAAAATGAAGCATGGTAAATTACATAGACCAAAGAGCACATAATTGAGACTTGGGAACTTTGAAAATGATAGTGGTAAGATGGATCATGAGCTAGGACAATAAGCAGTCACATCTAATATTAATAATTATGTAGCCCTGCTATCAGAAGGAACAGCACAGTGAGCTAGCAACAGGATCCAAAAAACTGAATTTGACAAGCAATAGTGGGACCATGAGAACTATGCAGTGTTGTTACAGGCACCTGCCTAGGCACATAGGCAGGCCCAAATAGCCTAGGCAAGGCCCACCTAAATGGCTTGGACATGGGTTCTCACAGTGTTTGGGTGCCTGGGCACCTAGGGTGCCCGATTCTACCGGCAGTCACCTAGGGTGCCCAATTCTATTGGGCAATTGCCTAGCCGTCCTGCCAGACTCCAGACCAGATGAGACCTGAGTCTATCTGACTTGGATTAGGTTGGATCAAACCACAAAAGAGGGGAACAAAAAAAAAAAAAAAGGAAAAGTGGGAGAGATAAGTGGGTGATCTAGTTCACTGCTTCCCCGAACCAAGATGCCCAGGGCTCCCATATCTCTGTCTTCTTTATTCGCTCTCATCTGATGCTTGCAGGGTAAGGTTTGCAATGACAAGAAATGCATGACACACACTCTCTCTCTCTCTCTCTCTCTCTCTCTCTCTCTCTATATATATATATATATATATATATATATATATATATATATATATATATATATATATATATATATATATATATATATACATAGAGAGAGAGAGAGAGAAAAAGACCGGTCGACCGGAGCCCAGCCTACATCCGGTCGGATCTCCGATCGTTCGATCCGCGCGCATCTTGTAACGCACACATCTTGAAACGCGCTGATTGAAAAAAAACATAGGTGTGCATGCGCCTGAAAAAAATTTAGGAAAAAAAAAGCCTATTGTTGCCTGAAAAAAATAGAAAAAAAAATCTGAAAAAAAATTCAGAAAAAAAAAATCCAAAAAAAAATTCAGAAAAAAAATCAAAAAAAAAAGGTGCCTGAAGGCACCTACATAATGTAGGTGCCTTCCCCCTCTCTCTCTCTCTTTATTTTTTTTCTTCTAAGATTTTTTAATTAAAAAATATAAAAAATAGAAAAAATAGAAAAGGCGCCTTCAATGGCTTTTTTTTTCTGAATTTTTTTCAGATTTTTTTCTATTTTTTTATTCAAACATCAGTAGGCTTTTTTTTCTTAATTTTTTTTCAAACGCACGCGCACCTATATTTTTTCAGCTAGCATGCCTTTTCAAGTGCGCATTCCAAAATGCGTGCGGATCAAACGATCGGAGATCCGACTGGATGTAGGCTGAGCTCCAGTCGAGTTTACCTCTATATATATATATCATCTCTCTATTTCTCCACTTCACTCCCTATTTGTTTCTCTATTTTGTTTCTTCGCTCCCCTTGTTGCTGATGGTGGTAAACCACTAAGGAATGAGAGAGAGGTCCGTGCCTCTAAAACAAAGGGGCTTTGCTTTGATTCACTGTTTTTTTCGCCTACCTTGGCTGTAACAGCGTAGAAGATGCTCTGTTTGATGTTTGATATTTTAATTGCTATGTTATTCTGCAATTTTTGCCCTGTTTTATTCTGAAAATTTTGCTTCGTTTTGTGCTTTAGCTAAGGTGTTGTATACTTGCATTTCATTAAGGTCTGCTCAAACAATAAGATTGTGATAGACTTTGAAATATTACATTTTATGTAGCACTTGTGCTTTAATTGTTGCCAATGCATATTTGGATAATATGGATTGCTTAGTCATAAGAATACAAGTGTTAATTAATAATTAAAATATATAAATGTATAATTATTTTACAAATTTTGTACAAAGTTTGTCACATGGGCAGTCGCCCAATCACTTGGACGATAAGAGGGTCCATCCTGGGGTCATCTGGACTATTTGACAACTTTAACCGGATGTTCCTAACAACAGCCGTAGGGACAAGTAGTATGAAAAGTAGAACCTGAAATCTGATCAATTTGACAGAAGCTCTCTCTGAATTTGTCTGTGTGAGAAAGAACCAGCAATCAAGAATTTACCATCTTTCCAGAATGATTTGATGAAAATCCAGCTTCTTTTTAATGAGAACAAGACAATCCAAGCATTATCACCACATTACAAGTAAAATTTTATTTAAAACTCGGAAAAGTTTAGGCTAACTTTCAGCCGACCTATCATAAAAAGTAATGAGTGAGATTGAAACATTTCGATAATCTGTTCAAGGGAAAAAAAACATTTACCTCATTAATCTAGCACATGAAGAATCTATGATCATTATATGATGGGTCCACAAAGAAAATACTGTCAAAGATAAAGGTGTGCGCTAGTAGATATGAAAGGTCAAAAATAACTTCTAATGTCAAGTTCCTTAAAAAAAATACAGGAAGATAAAAGGAATAATTTTTGAGTGCAGAACTCAAGCTTCAAAATAGAACAAAGAAAGGATGCCAAGGATAAGTTTACCTTAGACATAGAACAGAATGTAACAAGGACGTACCTGAAAGATGACGAGGCCAATAAGTACTGGCTGAGTATCAAAGCCGAAACTTTGAAAAAGATCCTTTGAATTCCTTACAAGAGTATATCCTCCAAATTGTAAAAATGTGAGAATCTGCTCAAAAATGAAAAATAAACTTCTGCAATGAGGATAAGTAAATTTTCACTATTCAACTACTTTAAGTTAGCACAAATTTAATGAATTTGCATTTTTTTCTATTATAAAGCTCAATATGTTTCAAGTAAAATATACACGTACAATTATTACTTCAACAGGAAAAACACTTGAAAACCAACAAATTAATATGTCAAGAGCCCCTTTGATGCACAGCCAGTGACAGAAATTTATGCATTTGTTTGCCTACCAAAGCTACTAAAGACATAGACACAAGATTTGTACATGGAAGGATCAAGAAATTTGATATGAGTTTGGTACTTGATAATTCAAGCTTGGTTCATGATTTCATTCTAGTAGGATCCATGGATTAGCATTATAGCAATGGTCAAAATCCTGGTTCCAAGGCCCATCTCAATTTGGTCCCAAGTCGATACAGTATCAGAACAGACCAAAACAGTCATTAACAACAAGTAAAAAAAAATAAAACAATCACATCCTGGGATACCAAACCATCTGAAGTGTTGGGACATCTCGATTCAAGAGAGAACCAGTGGCCCACACCTATTCTAGATCCCATTCTTTCATCAAAATGATTCAGTACCAGCAAGAATCCTTGGTACCATTGGGATGTAAATCCTTGACCTATAGCTTGTATATAGAGTTGGAAGGACATTAAATCTTATGACCATGAAATTCATATATTCTGGGAAGCATGATCAAAAATGATGCAGCGGAGAAGTTACAATGAATCACTCAAAGGATTACCTGAACAGCAATGAAGGAATACATTGTATGATTGAGTTTCCAATGTCCAAGTTCATGAGCAATAACCGCAACTACTTCCTCCTCATTTTTGCACTGCAAAAATGCCATAGAATACAGATTCAATACTCTGAGTGATTTACAAGTGCCAGAAGATGAACAGAAATGGCTTTTTGACTACATGTGCAGCTTGTCGCCATTACAAGACTAAATGTTCTTGTAAGTTTGATTGGAAATTAAGGTAACAGCTAAAACATTAAATTACAGAAAAGAAAAAGTTGCTTGAAATGTTGATGTAGCTTGAGCCGAAGTTTATATAGTTAAGGAGGTTTCTTAAAATGCACCTGTTCATGAATGCTTGTATATCACCATATGCATGTATAATGAAACTAACTGGCAATTGCATTTGAAAGCATAGATGAACTGAAATGAAATATTGTTTGACTTACATAAAATCAGCAAACCGCAACTGTTGCAACCTAACATACGTAAAAAAAAAAAACAAGAGGACCAGCTTGAACTGCTGTTATTACATATGTACAGCAGGGAGTATGAAGAACCTTATAGTTTCTTTACTGCATGCTGCTGGACACAAGCATGAAGATTATCTTATGAGATGGACATATACTTCAAACGCCGAGAAAAGATCAAAAAGGAGAAAATCAAAAAGGGACAAAGGAGTATATGGCAGACTAGTATTATAAATTTTTACATAAAGTAGGCACTGTCATAGTTAAGTTTTGATGCAGAAAAGGAAATGGTGATCTGTTTTTCTGCTTGTGTCAAAATTTTAATCTATAGGTCCCCTGACACGACCTCAAAAAGAAGTCTGCATGTGTGAGATGTCAGCTGATTTGGAATTCTACCAAATGGTGAAGAAAGATTAGATCTTGCACCTCCATTCTCATAGTGTTTTTAATTTTTATCTCTGAAATTTTACTTTCTGATTTCTAATATCAGAACATGTTGATTCAAATCCTCACTCTCTCACCCCAAGGATGGGGATGGTGGCCAGAGTGGGGGAAGAAAGGTTTCCTGCAGGCCGTGAGGGGGAAAACCCTTAAGCACAAACCACCATGGTAGATGGGAGTGAAAAGAGCCCAGCTGCTTGCTGCATTTTGTAACAGCTGAATCGACCATAAGAACCTTTGACCATCTCAAAACACATCGGCCCCGCAACACTTGCAGCTACTCAAACATGGGATTGGGCCACTTACTACAATTGGGGTTCACATGCACCAAGTTGCTGCTACTCAAAACAAGGTTCACCGTCTTGGTACCAAACCGCTTACTGGTACCAAGCTGGTAAAATATTGATACACCCAATATGTGGGTCAGTTTGATGCACTGAAACTTGGTATCCCTCCTCTTGTACCGGGTCTCAATTAGGTACCAGTACGGTATGGTACACCTCGTATGGAGAGACATGCATCAATACAGTGAACCATGATTCAAAGTTTCAAACAGCCCCTTCATGTGTTCTATAGCAAACTTCAACCTAACAAAATTCAACCACAGAGACAAAATTGATCTTATTCCCTAACTTACATTGCACCCCACATGCTCTAGGTTGGCATTTTTTTAGTACAACTGCGAATCTCATAAAAGAAACAAGTCGGATAACCTTGAAGGGATTGAACAAGCATCCTTCTAGAACAACCAAATGAGGTAGGTGTTGCTTTGGGAGTTCACCATCATTGAAAATAAACTTATTAAAATTGACTCATTATCCAGCACTCAGCACAAAGTTATTGCCTGAGGTAGAAGCACCATAACATGCCTAGAGCACATTTAATGTAAATATAAAAGGTCAAAACCTAGCTTACCATCATACCATGTTCCTTATTTGACTCAAAAAGGACTTAAACCCTCTATGCACTGATAATAACTGAGTCAAAATACCTCAATTCCAATAATAAAAACTTAGTCAGAATAACTATTCTCCATGAAAAGAAAAACTTAAACCCTTTACTAAGTCCTTGAATGTTTCACTGAAAACCTAAAATAAGCATAACAATAACTTAGAAATCACAATAAATAAACATAATTGTGAATAATATGGTGTTTTCACCAGCATTAGGTTCCACATGCTACATTAGGGTTTCTTCATGATTCCAGAGAGGAAAAGCTGGACACAAAGTTGCACAAGAGGAAGGATGATATAATAACACGTGAAAGAATGGGGATGAGAGAGAGGATAGGAAACTTTTGCACCAAAGTTGCTCCTAATTCATAATCATCAAACAGTTTACCTGATGGTTAGTTTGAAAATATCTACTGAAAGGGAAGAACAAGTAGTTTATCTTGATAAGCCATTAGCAATAACCATAGTATAAGCAAAGAAAAGTTGGTATAGCATCCTGAAGTAGGAAATACAGCAGGTAATGCAGCATCTAAAATAGAAGGTTGCAGCAACCAAAGAAATTTTTTTGCTGCTTAGTACTTCACACAGATAGATACATATATATAATATGCATTCATTGTTAAATTTTTTTATTAAAAAAACAAAGGTTTTAATGCATACTAATACATTAAACAAAAACCTATATGGTTATCTTAGTATAGCAATGTTGTTTTGTTATTTATATAACCTTGAATACGCACAATACACAAAATTAGCAATATTAGAGCAAACCTGCTGAATCAATGTGTCATAAAGAACAATGCGTTTGTTGTTGAAGAATCCATACATATATGCCTGTCAGGTAGAAGATAATTATATAAATTATATCACATGAAAGTTTGGAGAGATAGTATAAAGGAAACTCATTATAGATAGCAGTAAAACACTACATAGCAAATTTATTAATACACAAAGATAGGAAACAAAATGACACCAAATACTGATCATTGAGATCGTAATGGCAGTTTGTGGCTCCATTAACCTTTTTTGGGGGCAGAAAGAGGCCCATAGGCGATGGGCTATACAACAAGGGCGTAGCCTTCCATAAAGACAAGCCACCTCAACCAAATCATGTTTGTTGTTGTTGTCACCACTTATTCAATGACTAAATGTGTCGTCTGTGGTTTTTATTTTTCTTTGATAATTACGTGCATATTTGACATGAATATCATGTTTAGCCATCTTCCATGCTTCTTCCATGTGGTATAAGATCAGACCAATAATCATCAGTGATAAAAAAATCATCAACATTTGATAATACGGCTACTAGCTTATCAATAATTATATATTAAAAAAGATGAACTCCAACTTTACAAAAAGAATGAAAAGGAAAAAGAATCTCACATTGCTATGGCTTGATCTTGTAGATCCATCAACAACAAAGAGCTTTTTCAATGGAAACTTGAGGGATGCTGCTAAATTCTCTATTTTCTCTCTAAGCTCTCCCTCAGGAAGCTGTTTAACATTATTACATAGAAGTATGAGGAATATGGACTTCATGGTGAGTAAAAGGATATTCCACCCACTTAAACACAGCAAATAAAAGTATTGCATGGAATGCACGAAAAGACAGGCCAAAATATTATTGTTCCTTTATATTATTGTTCCTTTCTTATATTGAATAATACTCAATCAATATATAAATGCAAAAACGAGGCAAATAAGTTACCATGTTGGAAACCAAGTACTCACAGGAGTGAACTTATTAAACAGAGGCGCGATTAAAATGGGATACAGTGTCATCATTACAATGGAGAGTACAAACATAAAAGCCCAGAGATATATGGCCAGGTAAGGACCTCCTTTCTGTAGCAATACAAGAAAGAGAATTAGTAAAATGATGCATATCCCAGATCATCTTTCCACATCACTATGGAATACATAGGGTTTGGAGTACAACTTTCTTGACAGAAAACCACGTAATCACAAAAATAAGGTAAGCAAAACATCTTTTGGATGTAGCTAGTACATCCAATGATTATATAAGAAATCAATGCCAGAAAGAGCCATACCTGTACTATGACAATAATTGCAGCTACAATTGGTGGTCCAAGTAAGATGGAAAGACAAATTCCTTTAAACATGTCCCTGAAGAACAGCCATATTGTTTGCTGTAGAACATTTCACAGAACTTTCAATAAGACAACTAAGAAGAAAAGTAATTAAGAAAGACATATTCAAAGAACCAAAGCAACTTATTACAGAAGCTACATTTAGAAAAACTCAGAATTAGAAACAAGTGTAGCATAGATATGAGGAGACAAAAGACAAGACAAACTTTATTAAACCCATGACGAGCCTCGATCACGAATGTTAAATAAAGAGAAAATGGCAGGTCCGTTATCTGTAATGCAATAAGAGCTTTGTCAGCATAAAAAATCATTACTTAGGAGCAATATAAAAATAGGTCCAAAACAGTTTCGTTCAATTTGTAATTTTCATCCATAATAATTAATAAAAACAACTCTAACATACATAAAAGGAAATGAAGAAAAATGGGGAAAACCATGCAATAAAAGAACTCCATGGAACCAAAACTGTTGCTTAAAATGACAATAAGTGATGCATTTTTCATGACTTCCCACAATTTTAAAAAAAAAAAAGAGGTTCAGCAATTAATCATCAATCCACATAAGTTGCCCAAAATGATTCTTCTGTCCTCAAAGTGATTCTTCTGTCCTTCACAAAATATTTGATTATATATTAACAAAAAGAATTGGCACAAACTTAACATAAGTACACCACCCCTCATCATGCTGCAAACTTTCTGGCACACTGCATGTTGTGGATATGGTACAATATAAACAGGCACTTCAATCCTTGTCAATAATGCAAGTCCCAACTAGGTGAAGATTCCATACAAGGGCCATTTTAACAAATTGCACACTCAACCGACCAGACGTAGTTCTAAGGACACACAACTAACTAATTTTTGTAGAGTTGCTTGGCAGTATTTGGATTTTCCACCTTGCACAAATTATGTGCTGCTATAAAATTCCAGAACTATCTCTACAACTAAAACCAGATCTACAACTAACTAATAAATTAATATTGATGGTCCAAATGGATTTTACTGTTCAGATTAAAACTATCAAGGATGCTCGAGTTTGTTTCATAGACAGAGAGGCGGTTAGGAAGGAAGTTCTGCTCAACTCTTGGATTAGAAGAAATTTTTTTAAACAAAAAAAAAAGGATTAAATTACATGCAGATCCTAGCTGTCAACGTTCCCTTTATATCCTTTTAAGATATTGTCTTCTCATAGATTTTGTTCACTAAGAGCCTATTCGGTATCACTTTTCTTTTTTATTTTTTATTTTTAAGAATAAAATCACAAAAATCGAGACAAAAATTATTTCATGATATTGTTTTTAGCTTCTATTTTACAAAAGTCACCGTTGGGGATGAACCCCGCTCCCGCCGAAGTCCAGTTCGATGCTCAGGCTGGTGCAACCGATAGTCACAGAAGGATTTCAGCGGACGAGCCTTAGCCGAACTCCTTCAGTTGGCCGAACTCTTAAAAGGCTGAGCTCATCCTGCCGAACTCCTCAGCGGTCGTCCCTCGGCCAAACTTCTCAGCGAATGAACTCCTCACCAGCCGAACTCCAGTCGGACTCCTCCCAGACATCCCTCGGCCGGACTTCTCCAAAAGCCGAACTCCTCCCAGACACCTCCTTCGGCCGGATTCCTGGATCCCTCATTCAGACGAACCCCTACGGAAGCCGAACTCCTTCCGGACTCCTTCAGCTATTGTTCCTCCCGGACGACCCTCTCCAGCCATATTTCCTTCGGGAGTCCGAACTCCTCTAAGATGGGTACACGTCAAAGCTCTTCAACCCTTCATTCGGCCCCGAGTGGCTCAGTATCAAGACAGCTGCAGCCATCACCATCAGTCCTCTGCAGACGACAGCAACCCGCTACCAGGCGGCGACGGCTGTCACCGTCAACCCATTGCAGGCGGCACTGCAGACGACGCCTTCCCCCCGAGACTGATTCCGCCGGACCTCGAGCAGCCCGCCACCATGCGGCTACAGCTGTCACCATCAAGCTCCGCCTATAAAAAGAACCCTCCAGATACGCTAACTCTAGGCTCTAAGCTCTCCTCTCCTTCTCTAAGCTCTGCGGAACTCATTCCCGAGCACTCCATTCCTGTTGGCCAGAGCTGACTTGATTGTCGGAGGATCCTGCCGGAGCCACCCCCACCGACTCCGGACGGGACTTTATTTTACAGGTCTCCAACGGTGACCTCGTCCACCTCCGCTCCAGCCGGATCCGACGACGACCAATTTCTATGTCAACAGATTGGCGCTAGGAGTGGCCCCTCTGCCTCCGAGGTTCTCTTGTTCTTAAAGGAGTGCTCGACGACGATTTCTCTCTTCCCTCTCCGGAGATCTCCCTTCATCCTCTTCAGAGTTCTTTCCAAAGAGAAAATGCCTCCCAGGAGAGCTTCGACTCAGCGATCGGCGGCCTCCGTACCAAGTCCATCTGCTCCTGTGTCAGCCCCGACAACTCAGGTTCCACCTGTACCCACGGTAGATGTGGAACAGTTCAACCGGCTTGTCCAGCAGGTTCGTGCCCTCGTCGAGATGATGCAGACCGTGCGACAGCTTCTGGTGGAGATTTTGCTAGCAAACCCGCTATGAGGATGCCAGGAACCTACCTTGAGGAAAAGCATTTGGCCTAGCATACCAATCGCCCTTAGGGAGGAGAAACAGAGCAGAAGTTCTCTCCTAGAAGGCTTCACAAGAGGACGGAATGAAGTTCGACCGCGCTTACGACCTCCCAGCGCAAGCGAGGCCGAACTCCCCTTCAAGCTCGCCATCAAGGAAGCTCCGACGAAGGTTTCCCTGGAGGGCGAAATGAAGTTCGGCGTGAGCGAGGCCACCGAACTCGCCCTTGAGCTCACCATCAAGGAAGCTCCAACGAAGGTTTCCCTGGAGGGCGAAATGAAGTTCGGCGTGAGCAAGGCCGCCGAACTCGCCCTCGAGCTCGCCATCAAGGAAGCCCCGACAAAGGGGCATGAAGTTCTCCTGCAGATTTCACAAGAGGATGGAATGAAGTTCGGCCGTGCTTACGACCTCCCAGCGCAAGCGAGGCCCAACTCCCCTTCGAGCTCGCCATCAAGGAAGCTCCGACGAAGGTTTTCCTGGAGGGCGAAATGAAGTTCGGCGTGAGCGAGGCCGCCAAACTCGCTCTCAAGCTCGCCATCAAGGAAGCCCCGACAAAAGGGCATAAGTTCTCCCGCAGGTTTCACAAGAGGACGGAATGAAGTTCGGCCGCATTCACGACCTTTCCAGCGCAAGCGAGGCCGAACTCCCCTTCGAGCTCGCCATCAAGGAAGCTCCGACGAAAGATTTCACAGGAGGGCGGAATGAAGTTCGACGTGAGCGAGGCCGCCGAACTCGCCCTCGGGCTTGCCATCAAGGAAGCCCCGACAAAGGGGCATGAAGTTCTCCCGCAGGTTTCACAAAAGGACGGAATGAAGTTCGTCCGCACTTACGACCTCCCAGCGCAAGCAAGGCCCGAACTCCTCGAGCTCGCCATTAAAAAAGCCCCGACAGAAGAGCGCGACGAAATCCTCCTCCCGAAAGGTTCCACGATTGCGCCCCCCGCAACGCTCCTCGAACTCAGATTCTCATGGAAGTTAAGAACCGACCACCAAGACCAGAAGGATTACGATCTCCCCCAAACAAGCGCGATCAAAACAAGTACTGCCTCTACCATCGCGACCACGGTCACGACACTGAGGAATACATTCAGCTCCGAGACGAAATAGAGGAGCTCGTCAGAAAAGGACGGCTGGATAAATTCCTCCGACACCAGCCTGAAGCAGGAGAAGATCGGCCAAGGGTGCTGTCGTAGCCAGAAATGACAAGGAGGTCGGCCGCCTCGCGGCATCATCAACGTTACCCCTGAGAGGAGCTTGGTACTTCGACGGGCTGTCATCTCCCAACGACAAAGCCAAGTGAAGCTTGCTCCAAATCAAGAAGGCCAGCATGAGATAGAGGAGGTCGTCCGACCTGGGACCTACTGCCCGAGGAAACTCGGAGGAACAACGCCCCCACGACCCTGAAACGGGGATGTGCTGCGAGTAACTTTCCCTCGGTAAAATTCTTCCCTTTCAATAATATTGTTTCTGAGTGCAAAAATTATGTGATGACAGGGAAGAAGCAGTCAATAGTTGCCGTGTTAGGAACATGAGGAGAACCTCGTCCTAACACGAGCAGGTCAAAGACCTTTAACTTCGGCTGTAGGAGATAAGACCTCCCCCGAGGCAAACTCGACTGCAGGAGATAAGATCTCTCCCGAGCGTTGGGGCCAACTTCGGCTGCGGGAGATAAGATCTCCTCCGAGCGTCCGCATCAACCTCGACCGCAGGAGGTAAGATCTCCCCTAAGGGTCAGGGCCAACCTCGGCTGCAGGAGATAAGATCTCTTCCGAGGCAAACTCGGCTACAGGAGATAAGATCTCCCCCAAGCGTCCGCATCAACCTCGACCGCAGGAGATAAGATCTCCCCCGAGGCAACCTCGGCCACAAGAGATAAGATCTCCCCCAAGGGTCCGCATCAACCTCGACCGCAGGAGATAAGATCTCCCCCAAGGCAACCTCAACCGTAGGAGATAAGATCTCCCCCGAGGCCCGCATCAACCTCGGCCGCAGAAGATAAAATCTCCCCTGAGGGTCGGGGCCAACCTCAACTGCAGGAGATAAGATCTCCCTCGAGCATCCGCATCAACCTCGACTGCAGGAGATAAGATCTCCCCTGAGGCAACCTCGACCGCAGGAGATGAGATCTCCCTTGAGCGTTCGGGCCAACCTCGACTGCAGAAGATAAGATCTCCCTCGAGGCAACCTCGGCTGCAGGAGATAAGATCTCCCCGAGGGCCCGCATCAATCTCGACCGCAGGAGATAAAATCTCCTCCGAGGCAACCTCGACGCAGGAGATAAGATCTCCCTTGAGGGTCCGGGCCAACCTCGGTTGCAGGAGATAAGATCTCTCCCGAGGCAAACTTGGCTGCAGGAGATAAGATCTCCCTCGAGGCAACCTCGACCGCAGGAGAAAAGATCTCCCCTAAGGCAAACTCGGGCTGCAAGAGATAAGATCTCCCCCGAGGCAACCTCGTCAGAGATAAGATCTCTTCCGAGCGACCGAGCCAACCTCGACTAGAGATGAGATCTCTTCCGAGCGACCACATCAACCTCGGCCAAAGATAAGATCTCTTCCAAGCGACCGAGCCAACCTCGGCCAAAGATAAGATCTCTCTCGAGCGACCGCGACAACCTCGATCAGAGATAAGATCTCTCCCGAGCGATCAAGCTAACCTCGGCCGGAGATAAGATCTCTTCCGAGCGACCGAGACAACCTTGGTTAGAGATAAGATCTCTCACGAGCGACCGAGACAATCTCGACCAGAGATAAGATCGGAGACAACCTCGCACTGGGATCATATCTCTGTATTAACCTCGGCTGTCGGAGATAAGATCCCCCCGAGGCAATCTTGACTGCTGGAGACAATATCGCCCCCGAGGAGCTCAACCTCCGACCTCGACCGCAGGAGGCAAGATCTACTTTAACCTTGGCGGAAGATGAGATCTCTCCCGGGCTTCAACTTCAACATCAACTTTGTCTGAAGATGAGATCTCCCTCGGGCTTCAACTTCAACATCAACTTTATCTGAAGATGAGATCTCCCTCGAGCTTCAATCTGAACCAGCACGAAGCCCAGAAGAGAACTTCGGCAGTCGCCTTTTCTGCACTCCCTTTCTTCGAGTTTCGAACTCGGGAGTGGGGGGGACTATTGTTGGGGATGAACCCCGCTTCCGCCGAAGTCCAGTCCGATGCTCAGGCTGGTCAGGCTGGTGCAACCGATAGTCACGGAAGGATTTCAGCGGACGAGCCTTAGCCGAACTCCTTCAGCTGGCCGAACTCTTAAGAGATCGAGCTCATCCTGCCGAACTCCTCAGCGATCGTCCCTCGGCTGAACTCCTCAGCGGACGAACTCCAGTCGGACTCCTCTCAGACATCCCCTCGACCGGACTTCTCCAAGAGTCGAACTTCTTCAAGAGCCGGACTCCTCCCAGACACCTTCGGTCGGATTCCTGGATCCCTCATTCAGACGAACCCCTACGGAAGCCGAACTCCTTCCAGGCTCCTTCAGCTACTGTTCCTCCCGGGCAACCCTCTCCAGCCATATTTTCTTCGGAAATCCGAACTCCTCCAAAATGGGTACACGTCAAAGCTCTTCAACCCTTCATTCGGCCCTGAATGGCTCAGTATCAAGACAACTGCAGCAATCACCATCAATCCGCTGCAGGCGATAACGATCCGCTACCAGGCGGCGATGGCTGTCACTGTCAACCTGTTGCAGGTGGCACTGCAGATGACGCCTTACCCCAGGACTGACTCCACTGGACCTCGAGCGGCCCGCCACCACGCGGCTACAGCTGTCACCATCAAGCTCCGCCTATAAAAAAGATCCTCCAGATACGCTAACTCTAGGCTCTAAGCTCTCCTCTCCTTCTCCAAGCTCTGCGGAACTCATTCCCGAACACTCCATTCCTGTTGGTCAGAGCTGACTTGATCGTCGGAGGATCCTGCCGGAGCCACCCCCCACCGGCTCCGAACGAGATTTTGTTTTGTAGGTCTCCGGCAGCGACCTCGTCCACCTCCGCTCCAGTCGGATCCGACGACGATCAGTTTCTGTGTCAACAGTCACTTTCATAATTTCTTGAAACAAGAAAATAAAAAATCTTTACTTCCAATATTTTCAAAAACAATAAACTCATGTTTTTACCGATACCACCAAAGCCACCTCCACCACCACCATCACTGCCTTCACTACTCCACCATCATCATCGCCGCCAGTATCGCACCCCACCACTACTATTGTAGCTACCACCATACCACCACTGCCATCATTGCCGCTCCCACCACATAGCTAGCACACCACCACCACCTCCACCACATCAGTGGTGCCCCCACCACCAACACCACTTGCACATCCACTGCCTCCATCACTACAACCATCACCTCCACCATCGTTGCCATGTATATGTTTTTAAAATAACTAACTATACCAAACATGTTTATAGGTTAAAAATTTTAAAAATGAAAATAGAATTTCTATTTCTCCATTTCTAAAAATAGAAAAATGAAAATGATGCCAAAGATCATCCAAGTTTAATGGCATTTTGGTCAACAATTTTGATAGACAGAATCTTTTTCAATGTATTCCTCTCTTATGGCAAAGTAAAAAAACTGCTCAAGAGAAAAAGTAAAAGCTCAAGCATCCATTTGTTTCAAAATTTTGAAAGAATTTCAATTTTATTTTATAATCACTTTATCTTATTTATTATTTTTCTTAATTGTGCATTGCACATGCTCAGCTGATAGTATAGATAATATAATATTATTATACTATGTCCATATAGTAGAATAGTTTGTATTAATATAATATATAATTTTACTATATTTAAATCAAAACATGGGTGATCAATGAAGAACACGAGAGGTGAGGCAATCAATTGCTGCAAGTTCACCAAAAAATTCAGTCCCTAACATAGCAATTATGAATCTGAGCTGAACGAGCACAAAATGGTCAATGCCAAAGAAATATGATAAAGGGAAAGTTATTTCAAGTATATTTGCACATTTACCTTCTGAATTAAGTTTCTATAAGAAAAGAGCGGAAAAAAAAAAAAAAAAAAAATCAGGTAGATAAATAGCCAACTGCACGATGGAACAAAAAGGGAAGCACATAAAGATTTTATCACATGCAACATGTCAAGCAGATAGAAAATGAGATAACCAGTGGGTTGGCATAAGGAGAAGGTTTCTCAAACCAAATTGGTGGCCAAAATGATTTTACTCATAATCTTGATGATGTTGGTAATTGCCATGACTCTTTGCTCTTATCAAATACGTCCTATAATAAAACCATAGCCCTATGAACATTTTCACTGACACCATATCAATTTGAGATTATAATGAATGTCAATATCATGATCATTAAGTAAAATACATGGGTAAGTGCAAAGTTACTTTCTAACCAAGCATAAATAAGAGAAACAAACAGAAATGATGGTGTTTTTGTGAATAAAATTATGTTTAGATTATATTTTTAGATGGAAAAATCCATTCACACCTGCGACCAAATCATGACACCCGCTAAAAATGAAAGTGTGTGTATTATTTCATTCTCTGCATCCAGGCCCATGTATGCCACAATGTTTCCAGATATCTGCAGCCAAATAAGTAATGGAAATGCGTAGTGAATATTGGGGAAATAGAACATCTAAAACACACAAGCACAAGGACTTCTAAGTTACCTTCCAAAACCAAGGTAATATGCCAAAATACAAAATTGCGGTGTCCAGTAGTATAGTCACAGCTTCGTGAACAAAGTGGAAGTGGCTGAAAGTCAAAATGGATAAGAAGAGAAAAACTACCACCTCTAATAATAATAATAATAATAATAATAATAATAATAATAATTTAATAGGGGACTGTGACCATTGAATTAGTTCAAGAATTGAAATTGATTGAGTAAAATATTACTAAAAGATATGCCATTAAACATACACGAAGACATATCCGCTGGAAAAAGGAATGATCATGAAAGAAGAAAACAGACCTTTTATCGAGGCTATAAGCTCTAGACTTTTCAAACTTTTCTTGACTCACCACACCTATCAATGGTTTGGGTAGTCTGGGCAGCTTGAGAGCCGCATGCTGCCGAATGTCTAAATAAGTCTCAAAGATGTACATTAAGATCATAAAGCCTGCAAAAAGGAATGTATTCACTAAGTTACCTGCTTTAGAACTTTTGAAATCAATAACCATAACCACAACCATGAAATTCTGTCCCAAGCTTTATGAACCTATCACTCCCAACTTCTAAATCACATCTATTATGAAACACAATAAATCACCAACCACCTGTCTTATTGTTATCAAATATTAATTACCTTCAAAAAATTAAGGGAACCAAAAGAAAGGTGGTTGCAAATATAATTACCACATGGACACAACACAAGACGTTGCAAATATACAACCATATTATGCTGGTGCCAGCAGCATTTACTGACCACTCCCTGTAAGTCAAGTAGCTCAAATATGAACTTGAACTCGTCCAGAATGTTGTGAAAACAGCATCATTCTTTCAAAAATATGTTCAGTTAGATTAGAATTAAATCATACTTCTACACTTGGTATAGAGCTTATAGCAGTCACATTTTGCCATATAGAAAGGACATGTCCATATTCTTTTAAATTGACAATGTTTTCTGCTTTTCTGATCAATAATTGGTCAAACCTTCTTAAAAGGTTGCTGACTTGAGTCTTATTAGTTTTTGTTCAAAATTGTATTATTGTGTTTTTTATGATAGCAATATACTGTTAGTCTCAGTTTTGTTAATCTTCGCTTTGCAGGTGTATATGAAGAAATAAGATCATTTCTTAGCGTAAAGGGGAAAAAGGGGTTAAAAAACTCTTAACTGTCAAATAAAGTCATCCAAAATAAATGAGTAATGACTGTGTATGTTTGGATGGATTGGATACTACAGCCAGTGACCAGTAGCCAGAGCAAATCAGCAAAGAAATTGGGATCTCAAGATGGTCTCACCTGGCAGCATGCTCATGATGCTCTTGGTGCTTTAGAAGCCTTTTAAGTCTCTATGCTAAAGTTAGAGATGCATTAGAGGCACACTAGTGGTTCATTTAAATTACCTCGGCTTAAGTGCATCAAAGAGCAAAGACCAAACTGAAGAATTAAAATGCAAGCATTGATCAAGTAGATAGTTCATCTTCAAGGATCCAAACAGCATCACATAATCCACTTGTACAATTTAATCTATATTGAATTTAAATATCAAAATAGCTGACATAGTCATCATTCAATAGATCAGGTCCACTTATTTTTTCTTGATTTATAATTTTATTTGGGTTTGATCAAAACGATGAAGAAGTACAAATACTTTGGTTTGGTCATTAATAATAGTGATTGGACATCTAGAACATTCTTACAATTGATAGCGAGAAGAATTTATGGAAAATTTGTTTCAACAATAATACAGTTAGATAGATGTCAAAGCACCATAGCAAGCAATAATCATACACTTGTGATGAATGACTTGTCACTATGACTATGACACTACCATGCCATCTAATGCCTTCTATCATTTGTTTAAAAAACAATTAGTACAAAGTTCTATCATGTTTAGAGATTTAGAAAGTGTTAACAGTTATACCAATTACACATAGACATACACATACACATACACCATGTAATAGCTTAGACACACCATACAATAGTATCAATAGTCAACTTTCTATGCCTAAAGAGAGGTCGGATAAAAAAAGATGAGTCAAATAAAAAAAGGTAATTCAGAGAAATGATTTATTAAATTTCCAGCAGTAGGCCTTTGTCGCCATTAGTCTTGCTTTGCAATTTTTATCATCATATTTAAATTTTTTTTTTAAAAAAAAAGACCCTTGGATTACTTTTTTCAAGATTCCTGATCATTATATTAAGAAAAGACTAATCTTGCAAACACTCAAGGCTATCTCCACTCTTGCTCGCTCTATCCTCCCTTCGTTTTTCTTTTCATGCACCACCATCCTTTTCCCTAACCATATTCAACCACCCCCTGCTTCACGACCTCTCTTCTTGCCTCCCTCAAATTCCCCAACTCTAGCAGCATCATGGTTGGGAGCTCCCTGCTCCAACTCATGACCACCTTTTTCCTTCCCTTCCTCTACTCCCCATTTTTAGTTTATCTGCATTCTCACATTCAGGGAGCAGACTATTACCTCCAACAGATCGGAGAAGAGACCGATCTGGGGGATGTAGATCACTTATTTGAGATAGAGTATTTGATGAATAGCCATGATTACATCCAATGTTCGGGATTAGGTTAGCTTAATAGCATTTTTTCACAATCAGGACATCCTTTACTGACCCCTTAGAGCAGTTTCTTAGACGAATCCTACCCTAAGCACGTCAACGATATGAATGGTGTTTATGACGAATTACCAGGTAAATTGAACTCCAAAATACCAACTCCCACCAAGATGCTTAGGTGGAATTCCGGGGCAAACACAGTGGAAAAGAAAATATATATAAAAAAAAAAAGGACAATTTCTGCCGCAAGACTTTAAGCCAGGTGTTGGATGGAGATAATACGAAGGTGATTCTTTAAGCCAAGTGCTTGAAGGAATTCATAAAGAGGTCATCACCTTATTAACCCAAATAAACATTCTTCAAAGATCTTCTTGATTATCACTTTATCAACCCAAATATCCAGAAAAAGAGCCGCAGAAAAGATAAAATCACGCTTTCATAGCAAATAAAATCAAATACCCCGAAGCACTAACCCACAAAAACGACAAAACCCAAAACCCAAAACCCAAAACCCTAAACCCAAAAAAGGGGTTTCGCTACTCATCTCTTCCCTAAATACACGATCAGACAGCAAGAGCATAACACAAGTCCAACTGTAAGAGATTATAATCATGATAATCCCAATCTTTTGGACGGTAATTAGATCGACAAATAAAACGAGAATCGAATCAAGTCATCATCATCACCACCCAGAGGATGGATCAAAGCACGGAGAAGACAAAAAAAAAAAAAAAAGGGAAAGAAAGGAGTGGGATAAAGAGCAAGAAAAACGCACCCAAAACCGCTTCCAAGTAGGGGAGAGCCATTATGGTAAGAGGAGAACAATCAGTGGTTTACTGCTAGTAATTCTATAACTCCACTGCCGATGGGAAGGTGGGAGAATGAGGTATTTGAGGGCGGAGGGGAGAAGCTAAGCGGTGTGGCGACTCGGCGAAAGGGAGCAGAAAGGCGCGACAGAGAGGAGGGCGAACAAGAAGGCGACGTGGATCGCCCTCAATCTCCGAAGGGCGAACAAGAAGGCGACGGGGGATACTTTACTCTTGCCCTCAATATCCGAAAACGCCGAGATTGGCTAAAGAAGGAAAAGGGGGAGCCGTCTGAAGTTATTATTGAAGGGAAACGGGGGCTTGCAATAATTCCAGGGCCTAGGTTTAGATGCAACGGGGAACCCGCGGAAGCTAGAGCGCACGTGAATGCACGTGATCCCCTCGACGCGGATTTGGCCGTCATATGCACGCGTTCCGGCCGTTATGCCGCGTGGTGGTTCTTCAGGCTTAGAGAGCCAAGTTAAAACTGTTATCTTCTATCCACTTTCTAAAATATTTTTTATTTTTTTTTCTTATAAAAGAAATTTTTTGTCAAATATTTATTTTTTATTAGAAATGTCTTTTAAAAATAAAAAAATACTTTCTGTTACCAATACCAAAAAATAAATCAAGGATGTATATTAGCACGCTAAAGATGGCATAGTATGTACTTAATGTTTTGCATTGATTTTACTATCATACTTTTATTTTACTTATGATAGTAATATGATGGAGTATTTATAGCTTAATTAATATATCTAAGATTTTTTTAAAAAATATCTCTTAATACATCCAAATAATGCCATAGTTTCTCATCCTTGCTCTATATAAAAAAATATTTATATCGATCTTTTAAATATTTTTTTTATGATCAATTTTTCATATAAAACCAACATACTTATCCTGTATCTTACCATAATTTACAATTTATTTGTTGCCTTTTATCAATAATTATAGCAAAGACTATTCAATTTTTAGCATGTAGATGTATTATATGATAAGATGGACCGCTTTTTTTTTATATCATCCATCTTGTTATATGATAAATCAAATAGATTTATACAATTTAAAAGTTTATATAATGTAATAAATGCAATCAAGTATTTTCATCATTGTCCTATTCAATCCAGATATTTCTACCACCCTCTTTTAGTTGACTTGATTTTCTTAAATTAAGCTAAACTAATATCAAATTTGAAGTAAACTTGATTCAAGATTTTATCAAGCTTAAAATTTAATATTTTATTTAGATAAATAAAATCATGATATCCCCTATCATCAAATTATTGAAGGCTATATTTGTGCAACCATTATAATTTATAACATGTTGATTATAGTATTTAGCATGTTAATATGAATAGGTATGATTTCTTGAGAAGAAAGAAGGAATTTTTCTATTATGAAAAAATTTAAACAAAAAGAGATGGATATATTTTTATTTTTTTACTTTTTATATTTAATATTCAAAATATAGGAGCCTGACTACAAAACTTTTCTAATAAATAGTGGGATATATAAAGATTGAGATGGAGGCAAGAATGCAAAAAATAAATACATACATAAAATTATTAACATTAAAAAAATCAAGATAAAGTTTAATCATGCATGACTAGATATAGAATATTTATGATCATGGAATTGATTACGAATATACACAAGAAACATTATATATATTTAATCATATTAAAATTATATCTTAACTATATTATAGAGTGTGGAACAATATTTTTTTGTGACTTGTGAAGATAAACTCCGTTAAGCAAGAATATACATAAATCAAGTTTTAAAGTGAAGGTTAAATTTATACTTTCAAACTTTAATATTATCTATGATTAGGCTGAATATAAGCTATATGTAAATAGTTTGAATTATGTTCTTGCATGTCATAATAATTTTCTAAAATGCACATTTAGAAAAGGTGAAGAGCTTTTTGGTATAGCTATTTTTGTTACATATTAATTGGTCTCTTATTTACATATTTGCAATTTAACATATCCCTTATATTTCGTTTTATCCAGGAGCCTTGTTGGCCACAAAATGGATCATTTGCCATGTTATTTCTCATTAAAAAGAAAAAATCTGAGATAAGGAAGACATTAATCTATATTTATTTTATTTTATTTTAGTGGTGTTGGAGGTCCTGCCTTCGGTGCAGGTTATTTATTTAAGGGGTTGTAGCCTCGTAGGGGAAGATAAAAAATAAAAAATAAAATAAAAATAAGGAACGACCTACCTCCCTCCGAACGGTCTGGTTCCACGCTTCCAGCTTCGCAATCCGACGGCCCTGATTTCATTGTAATATAAGGTGGACTTTCCCAGCCATAACGCCCGCCTCCGCCCGAGTAAACCCTAACCCTATAACGCGTGCAGAGCTTCCGCGGCGCAATGGGTGAGCCTCCGCCTCTTCCTCCTTCCTGTCCTCCTTCCATCATCTCCCCTTCATCACTCCAATAGATCGATCGATCCTTTTTCGATTCCATCCCATTTCGTCGCAGCTTTTAGATAGTCATATGATCTCCTCTCTCAGAATCTTGCTTTTTTTACCATGTATAGCCAGTGTTTGAGAAATCCTTCTCCAGCTTCTTGTTTTCTATCTCTTTGTTTTGGTTTCAGGGGCGTACAAGTACGTGTCGGAGCTATGGAGGAAGAAGCAGTCGGACGTCATGCGGTTCCTGCAGCGGGTTCGCTGCTGGGAGTACCGCCAGCTCCCCTCCATCGTCCGTGTCACCCGTCCCACCCGCCCCGACAAGGCTCGCCGCCTCGGTTACAAGGCCAAACAGGTGCCCGATCGTTCCATTTTACTTCGCAATCTGTGCCATGTTATAATTTTGGTTTCCGTTTTCGAGGCACCTCTCAAAGTAATTGATTTGGTTACTTTGTTCTGTTGGCATTCCGCAGTCGATTTTAGGTTGTAAAAAATTTCGCTGGAATAAGATTAGGCGTGGAATCGTGTTCATGGTTGATAGGAACAAAATCGTAAAACGTGTGAACTAATTTTACTAGTTTGCGCGAATACCTTTATTGCCTGGGAATAATTGTCTGAGCCCTGAAGGACAGAGACATTGCTTACTTTAAGTAAGGTCAAGGGATAACTTGGTAGCGCACACCGGAGGTTGGCAACCACTGTTGTAAGGGTGAGGGGTGCTAATTGGACTTCAGGCCTGTTCTTTGGTGGGTAAATATTCTGAAAAAGTTGATCAACTTTTCTATTGACAAACTTATCCATGTTCTCATGCTTCTCAAGATGGGTAAAGTTACTTTCCCATGAATAGCATTTATCCATAAAATGAAGGAAAATCTTACTCATCATATGGGCTGGCTAAATCAATTTTTCATTAGCCAGTAAAATAAATATTTAATTTTATTCTTAAGATGTCCCATCCTCATTTTCAATGCCTTCATCATTCAATGCCTCTACTTTCTCCAAATCTTTAAAACATAAAAGGTATTGTGGAAAATATGGATAAATTTTGCCTTCATCATTCAATGCCTCTACTTTCTCCAAATCTTTAAAACATAAAAGGTATTGTGGAAAATATGGATAAATTTTAGCAACTTATCTACAAAAGTAATAATGCAAAAGAACATAGGTAACATATTTGGAAGCCATTTTTCTATGTATGGATAAATTATTTTTCTACATAAATGTTGCTTGGAAAATATTTACCTAGGAATATATAGATTCCCAGATAAATTTTTATCAATAATAAAAGAACGGACCTTAAGGGAGAGATATCCTAGCTTGTGTGAGTATGATGGGAGGGAAGTCAAGTTAAAAACAATTGAAATAGCCAATATTTGCTAGTATTATATGTTGATGGCTTGAAGTTAAAGTGAAGGGCTTCTATAAGACATCTTTATGTGATCATATAGCTGTTTTGGTGGTTAGAAAGTTAAAGTCGTTTGGGTTGGACTGGAATCATCTTGTTGTATGACTAATGAATTTCAATAGCAAAGAGCTTTTAAGGCAAACAAGAACCATGATATATATAGCTGGTGATAAGCAATTTGATACAAAGGTGATGGGGTTGACCATGACAAGCATAAAAGAGATGAGGGTTATCTGAAGGTGGCGCTCAAGAACAAACAATGTTTATGGAACATGTTTGTTCCATAATAACTAAGGTCAATTTTGATGATGCAATATATTGATGTAATCTTAATAGGAGATACTATAGTGGCCTGGTTCGGTGATGGTGTAATGATATTGGTGATACTATGTGCCTCAGCAAGACAGTAATGAATTTCTACAATATTTTCCAGTGTCCTTTAATATTTCATTACATGCTAAAACAATTAGAATCCAAGAATGGTTAATTACACTTGTGTTGTCAACAATGTCAATATAGTTTTGATGATTATGGTTGTTGTTTTCATGCCCTTTGCTTTTATTATTGCTGAAGTAAACCTGTATCATCTCTCTTTTCTGAACAAGGTATATTTGTCATCATGATCAATTTTAGGCCTTCAAGTTTTTTTTCTCTTAATCATTCTGTTCCATAACATGCAGGGATATGTGATTTATCGTGTTCGTGTTAGACGTGGAGGCAGAAAGAGACCAGTCCCAAAGGGTATTGTTTATGGGAAGCCTAAGAACCAGGGCATCACACAACTAAAGTTCCAAAGAAACAAGAGGTCGGTTGCTGAGGAGAGAGCTGGTCGTAAGTTGGGAGGTCTGAGGGTTCTTAACTCTTACTGGGTTAATGAGGTTAGATGGCTTAACCCAACAAAATGTTACTGGATCGATATCCATTACCATTTTATTTTACATACCGGTCGTATATTTTGGCTTATATTCATGCATATAGCTCTTGTTCTCTTTGATCCCTGCAGGATTCAACTTATAAATATTATGAGGTTATCCTTGTTGATGCGGCTCACGGTGCAATTCGCAATGACCCAAGGATCAACTGGATCTGCAAGGGTGTTCACAAACATCGTGAACTTCGTGGGCTTACTTCTGCTGGTAAGAAATACCGCGGCCTCCGCGGCAAAGGCCACCTGCATCACAAGGCCAGGCCATCACGTAGGGCAACCTGGAAGAGGAACCAGACGCTGTCCCTTCGCCGATATCGCTAAGCTTATCTGCTTGACCGCTATTATCTGGACTACATTTCGATTGTTAGCATCAATTCTGTCAAGTTTGTTTCAAGCTACTGTTTAGGATATAGACTTAACTGTTGGAAGTTTCAGGAATTTACTCTAGTGGTACGTCAATTGGTGTCATCTCATGCATTGTTGTGATCGTGCATTGCTAAAATCATACATTTGAGTCATTTCAATTTTGTATTTGAGTGGGTTCTATTGCCATCAGAGACCTGCATTTATGAATTATATTTACATAATTTTTGGAGTTCTGATGGTTCCTAAAAAAAATTTAGGTGCCTTTCTTCCTATATGGACCCTTCGGTGGAGTGCTTGTTTTAGATTTGGGTGATTGGAAACGCATATCATCGTTGTATCAGTAGTTTTTGGGGTTGCATAAGCCACAAACTGCAGCCTGCAGCTAATTGAAGCTAGTGCCAAGTCCTGATCGCCACTTTGATTGAGTGTCTTATATAAGATGCCGTCTCCAAAAGCGATGCTTCATCGGTGGTTCTGGATCAATTTTTGGGGCTAAGGGTGGTACCGGGTTATCGAAGTCGGTCGCCAGTGTATCATTGAAAGGACTTGATATAAGCATCCAACCATTTGCTCCTTTATTTTATTTATGGTTCTGGACTAGTTTGCAATGGATACGGCAGGAGCATGATCGGTGAGAACAAATATCAAAAGGTACATTTGGTCCTGGTTCATTTACGAGTAGAATATATGATGGATGGATCTGATTCTATCAACAGTTCCTGTATGTTATAAACTTGACCATGTGTTATAAAAAGCTGAAAAATAAAAATTTTATTTTATTGTATTTATAATTTTTTTAAAAAATATAAAAATATTTGGTATAGTTGTTTTTATTAAAGAAATATGAGAATGATGACGGTGGCTAAGGCGGTGATGATGGTGGCAGGCATTATTGAGGGTAATAGCATCGATGTTGGGTATCATGGAAGGCGATGGTGTTGAGAACATTTACAATGTCGTGGTGGGGATGGTGGTGAGATGAAAGTGGTTGTTGTAAGGTGAGATGAAAGTGGGTGTAGTGTTGCTGGATCTTAAGGTGGTGAAAATAATGGATGTGAAGATGATGACGCTAGTGGTGATTGTGATGACGTGGAGAAATGATAGAGATGATATAATGTTAATGGCAATGATGGTGATGATGAGGTAGAAATGAAGGTGATGATAGTAGTAATAATGATGATGATAGCGATGATAGTTAAAAAAAAATATAATTTTTTATTTTAAAAATAATAAAAATATTTTTTTATTTTTTTAAAAATAATTAAAAATATTTTTTTATTTTTTAAAAATATTAAAAATAATTATTAAAAATAAAAAAAAATAAAATAAAAATAATAACATCATAATTTTATTATATTTTATTTTTAAATAATATTTTTTCTTGACTTTCTATTTATGTCAGCTCGTGGAAGTTTCTAGAGGTCAATTATGTAGAGTTGTGGACTTTATCTCATTAAGTCGGTGAAGTAATAGAAGGCTGGTACATAATGATGTGGATATGAATTCTGATTACGCTCGAGTGCAGGTTGGGAGCAACTCCCTCCTTTTTCTAAATACAAAAAAGCTACTCCCTTTGTCATATTTTCAAAATAAAGCCGGTTAGGAGGATCTTGTTAAGCTGATAATGATCGTTGTTGGAAGTAGCTTTAGTTTATTTAAATTATTTAATATTTTATGAAAATAATTTATGATTCATAAGCTAATTTTTATTCGCAGCTTTTTCATTCAAAAATTTAAAATCAACAGTTAGTTATATATTTTTTATTTTTAAATTTATCATTTATTTTTTCTAAAATTATTCACTTAACATTTAAGTTTCCTTCTCTCTTCTTTATTCTTTAAAATCTATCTACAAAAATCATGCTACGAATAACTATACATTTTATTAATTCTTAATTCAAACTTAAAAGATATCATATGATTTTTATTTTTATTATTTTATAATTTATTTATTTTATAATTTAGTAAAATTAATTTTATTATAAGTATTATATTTAATTGAATAAAATATTTAAAATGATATTAAAAATAAATAAAATGATGTTATATCATTTTGTACATGATAGCTTACTGATATAACTAATTTTTACCAAATATTTAGATTAAGAGCCTATTTGGCTAAGCTTTTAGGAGGAAAAAAGCTGCTTATTTTTTTTAAAAAATATTTATTTAAAAAAAATATTTGATCAAGCTTATTTTAAAAAATAATCTGCTTCTGAATGGTAGCAAAAGCAGTTTTTCTATTATAGAGAGGAAGCAGAAAATTAGAGCTTCTCCTTTAAAGTAGAAGCAGAAATAAAAAATTAATTTTTTTCAAAATATAAATATCCTTACTTAAAATCATTATTTATCATAACCACTCTTATTTATTTTTACCTAGCTCTTTTGTTGACGCAGAAACTGGTCATCGCCGGATCCGGCTGGAGTGGAGGTGGACGGGTCGCCGTCGGGGACCTACAAAACAAAGTCCTATTCGGAGCCGGTGGGGGTGGCTCCGACAGAACCCTCCGACGATCAAGTCAGCTTTGGCCAACAGGAATAGAATGCTCGAGAATGAGTTCTGCTAAGCTTAGAGAAGGAGAGAAGAGCCCTCCCGAGTCAGCCTCGGTCGCTGGTGACAATATCGCCCCTGAGGAGCTTAACCTTCGACCTCGACCACAGGAGGCGAGATCTACTTCAAACTCAGCCGCAGAAGATAAGATCTCCCCCGAGTCAACCTCGGCTGCAGGAGATAAGATCTCCTCCGAGCGTCCGCATCAACCTCGACTGCAGAAAATAAGATCTCTCCCGGGGCAAACTCGACCGCAGGAGATAAGATCTCCCCCGAGTCAACCTCGGCTGCAAGAGATAAGATCTAGCCCGAGCGTCCGCATCAACCTTGGCTACAGGAGATAAGATCTCCCCCAAGGCAAACTCGACCATAGGAGATAAGATCTCCCCTGAGTCAACCTCGGCTGCAAGAGATAAAATCTCCCCCAAGCATTCGCACCAATCTCGACTGTAGGAGATAAGATCTCCCCCAAGTCAACCTCGGCTGCAGAAGATAAGATCTTCTCTAAGGCAACCTTGGATGTGGGAGATAATATTGCCCCCAAGCGCCCGCACCAACCTTGGCTGCAGGAGATAAGATCTCCCCCAAGGCAACCTCGGCCGCGGAAGATAATATCACCCCCAAGCACCTGCACCAACCTCGACTGTGGGAGATAATATCGATCCCGAGAAGCTCAACCTCCGATCTCGGCCACCAGAGACGGGATCAACTTCAACCTCGGCTAAAGAAGAGATCTTCCCGAGTTTCCACTTCGAACAAATGCAGAGCCCGAAAAAGGACTTCGGCAGTCGTTTGTTTCGGTACTCCCTTCCTCCAAATTTCGAACTCGGAAGTGGAGGGACTATTATTGGGGATGAACCCCGCTCCCATCGAAGTTCAGTCCGATGCTTAGGCTGGTGCAATCGGTAGTCACGGAAGGGTTTCAGCGGATGAACCTTAGCCAAACTCCTTCAGCTGGCCAGACTCTTAAAAGGCCGAGCTCATCCGACCGAACTCCTCAGCAGCTGTCAATCGATCGAACCCCTCAGCGATCGTCCCTCGGTCGAACTCCTCAGCGGTCGTCTCTCGATCGAACTCCTCAACGGCTGTCAATCGGTCGAAACCCTCAGCAGTCGTCTCTCGACCGAATTCCTCAACGGTCGTCCCTCGACTGAACTCCTCAGCGGCTGTCAATCGACCAAACTCCTCAGCAGCCGAACTCTGGTCGGACTCCTCCCAGACATCCCCTCGACTGGACTTCTCCAAGAGCCGGACTCCTCCCAAATATCCTCTCGACCGGACTTCTCCAAGAGCCGAACTCCTCCCAGACATTCCCTCGACTGGACTTCTCCAAGGGCCGGACTCCTCCCAGACACCTCCTTCGACCGAATTCTTGAATCCCTCATTCAGACGAACCCCTTCGAAAGTCGAACTCCTTCTAGGCTCCTTCAGCCATTGTCCCTCCCGGGCGACCCTCTCCAGCCATATTCCCTTCGGAAGCCTGAACTCCTCCAAAATGGGTACACGCCAAAGCTCTTCAACCCTTCTTTCGGCCCCGAGTGGCTCAGTATCAAGATAGCTGCGGCTGTCACCATCAGTTCACTACAGACGACAGCGACGCACTACCAGGCGGTGATGGCTGTCACTATCAATCCGTTGCAAGCAGCGCTGCAGACGGTGCCTTTCTCCAGGACTGACTCCACCAGACCTCGAGTGGCCTACCACCACGTGGCTACAGCTGTCACACTGCAAACGGTGTCTTCCCTTGGGACTAACTCCATCAGACCTCGAGTGGCTCGCCATCACGCGGCTATAGCCGTCACCATCAAGCTCCGCCTATAAAAAGGACCCTCCAGATACGCTAACTCTAAGCTCTAAGCTCTCCTCTTCTTCTCTAAGCTCTGCAGAACTCATTCCCGAGCACTCCATTCCTGTTGACCATAGCTGATTTGATCATCGGAGGGTCCTATCGGAGCCACCCCCCACCGGCTCCAGACGGAACTTTATTTTGCAGATCCCCGACGATGATCTCGTCCACCCCCATTTCAGCGGATTTCGGCGATGACCAGTTTCTACACCAATATCTCTTATTATTCTCATGCTATCTAACATCGTCATAATTTTTTTATATTTAATTAAATAAAATTAAAAAATAATTATAATTAATTATAATAAATATTTAAAATTATTTATTTATTTAAATAATATTAATTATAAAGTAAATCTATATATTTTTTTTTTCGTAATTTGACAGTTAAAAATATTTTTTTTAAAAATTTATTTTTTTTAAAATTTTATTTTTTTAAAAAAATATTTTAAAATAAATTAATTTTTATAGCTTGATCAAATAGATCCAGCCGGCATCTAAATATTTCGTGCAAGACATGCAGTGAGGGGACACTCATGTTAGGTACCCTGATATTCTTTCTCGTTATATATACACACATATATATCCCTTGCTTTTTTACTTAAATTTCTTCGGCCGTTTTCCTGTTTTAAAACCAACGCTCGACCATCATCGGACAAGCAATTTAACCTCTGGCTCAATGCTTGTATATGGTATAGTTTTTTTCTCTCTATTTTTTTTTTTTTTCATCTAAGCATGCCTCGTAACCTGCAATGCATTTTGATGATGCCTTCTAAGTTCCAACCTGGATTGTCATTGATGATGGAACTTTGACAATTCCTCGTCTAGGCTCACTCCAGCATCGTATGCTAGTAAATTTGGTCAAAATTTTCTTTCTTTAACACACTAGCTTGCATTTACATGATCAATCAAACAATGTACTTGGCAAACAATCGAAGAGATTGCCCCATATCTGGCAGACCGAGCAAAATAAAAGCTGGAGGGTGGAAAGAAGAGGCTTGAGGGGAGAGGAATTAAATTAAAAATGGCAAATTTGACAAGAGCCATCATGGTAGTTAGCAGCCTATAGGGATTTTCCATACAGAAAGTAAATGCCAACAGCAGTATGGAACCAGAAACCCATTAAAATGCCACCTAAGAAATAATAATAATAATAATAATAATAATAATAATAAAAGCACTGAAATGCTTCGAGATGCACAAGATATAACAAATGGGAAATATATTTCCCTATTTATTCATTCGGAATTATACTATTCACATACACCATATGCCTGCAAAACATGCAGCATCCGCTAGAGAGCAAGCAACACACCTCCGATGATGGTGAGCAAGACTGCTATATGATGAAGATAGCAAGATAGGAGTAGGCACACTGGACGTATGAAAGAACCAAGACCATGTGATGAAGCTTAGTTGGAACTGGAACCATCTCCAAAGGCACCTTTAGGCTGCTTGTAGCCATGATCAGGAGTCAGATGATCTGATGCAGCTCTTTTTGGTCTCAACTGTTGAGATAAAGAAGGAGAAATAAGGACACAGATAGAAATGTACTTAAAGAGTATCTAATATGTAGCTTCACCTTTTCTTCTGACTTCTGATAGAATTGTCGCACAAGGATATTTCTGGCTTCGGTTGATATTACTGCAAGGAGGGACAAAAATTAGCTGTTAAACGACACGTATCTGCTGAATAATAAAACATGAAATCAATATTATGACTCAAATTACATAGATCATGATGATATTCAAACCGCTGTTTCGATACTGAAATATTGGACACTAGTTCCTCATAAAAAGACACTAAAAGTGATATAATAATATTAAAATATTAGAGAATTCTGCAAAACTTGCAAGCACACCACAAAATGAGTTCTATTAACATATGTGATTGTTGAGGCAGGATAGCAGGATATGTATTGCTCCAGACATGATATCGGAACCAAGGAAGATACAGGAGATAATACAGCCAATCATGAGGCTAGCTGAGTATAACCGG